>JAVDPK010016824.1:0-16068 GCA_034780415.1 Cichlasoma orientale
TGGAATTGGTAGAGTACATTTAAATTAAAGCAAAACAGCCCCAGAGCATGATGCTACCACCACCATGCTTGAGAGTTGGTGCAGTGTTCTTAGGTTTGAAAGCCTCACCTGTACTTTGTCACAATTTCGTCAAGCACCTGTGTTTGATGGCAATAAAGGCTTCTGATTCTGATACTCCTCTAAATATACCTCTTGCAACCCAGTATCACAGCAGAGCATGCAATAGACACGCCGGTCCACTGTGTGGATGTCACTCTGGTATTGCAACCATGCGTGTCTGCATGCGTTTCCATGTGTTACATGCTTTGGCATGATACTGGGCTGCGTCTTGTCATTGTGGCCAAACGTCTTGTCTGACAATAAAACTTTTCTCCAGAAGGCATTTGGCTCGTCCATGTGAGCAGCTGCAAATTTCAGTCGAGCTTGAAGGTGTCGATTCTGGAGCAGCGGCTTCTCTCTTGGGCGGCACCATCTCACGCCATGCTGATGTAAAACTCGCTTCACTGTGGACAGTTATGCTGTCCAGCAGTTTCCAGTTCATGGCAAGCTTGAGCCTCAGTGGTTCCTGAGTTGTTCTTGAACACTCTAACCAATTTCCTCTCATCTGAGGGTGCCGGTTTGGATCTTCTTCCGAATCTCGGCAAAGTGGTGACACATTCAAAAAACTTGTACTTACTAATTTTTTTAAAGTCATTAAAGATGCATGCTTTACACCCTGGAAAAAGAACAGTTAAAGGAAATCATTCAAAGCCCCAAATTATCCTGACAGTCATGCCCATGATGAGTGTATATAAACTTCTGACACAACTGTACCTCTGGCAATAAAAGACACACAAACCCCATCACAAATACATCTTCACTCTGAACAAAAGTTCAGTTGTTGACTTTTCCGTTAGCTTCCAAACTTTTATGCCCCGAACTTTTGTTGCTCTAAATAAGAAACTTACAAGTCAGCAACGCTGTAAGCAAGTAGCCTGCTTCCTGACCCATACTCATATAATGAGGTTGAGCAATGTAGCTTTATACTTTTCCCATCATTTTTATGTTTGAAATATACTGACTACTGAATTCATTTTGCTACACGGTGGCGCTTTGGATCTCCGAAAGAGAGAGTTTAAAGTGAAAGTGATGAAATGTTGAAGCGAATTTCTGTGTTTAGGAATCAGCCTGAGAAGTGAGTGCATTGCATTTGCTTGATCACCTCCCACCTTTCAGCCTACCACTGCAATGACCTTATCAGTATTTATATCAGATATACAGGTTATTTTGTACAAACACATACTCTATTTCATTTGTGTCATTTGGCTTTGAACCGATTGAGTTTCTGAAGAATTCCTCAATCCTGTGAAAACCATCATGAACTTCCCCCCGCACATTCCTGTAAGTAATGTGACACACTCCCTGTCTCACAATGGTCGAGAGACCGAAGCAGGCAAAGCTGGTGAGGACCGGAAGAGAAACTGGAGAGAGAGAAATGCGCACACACAGAATGAGAGCGCAGACAGAGGGAAACATGTGGGACGTGTTTCCAACTGGGAGCAAAGCTCTGCAGTTTTTCTGTTGTTTTTAGCGGACAGAAGCTTCCCATCACATCCACCACTGCAGCATGCAACATGCAACACCAGCACCTTTGATTTAATCTGATTGCAAAAATGACTCATGTTTGATTGTTAGAATGTAATCAGATTTTTTTAAAAATTCATTTTGAATAGATGGGACTGGACATTTGCATGGAAGTCCTCTTTCATCTCAGGACTAAAGCATGCAAATGTTTCTCGTCATGGAAAGAGGACCACTTCAAAAGCACTGCTTATTTTTAGGGAGCTTCCCATCTGCTGCCGCTGGCTAATAAACAAGATGCACAGCACTGCCTAAAGCCAAACTGAAGCAAAACATGCATCCTTCTGTTAAAGCTCAACATCCAGGTGGCAAATATGCTTGAGGAAGCCTTCAGGAAGCACCTGGAGGAAGGATTCAAAGAATAAAACTGAGTTTATTTCTGTTTCTAAGACATTTTCTTGGGGGGATTTGCTGTGTTATGCTGGTTTAGAGGTATTTTTGTGCATCTATGTGCAGTGAGTTGGTGAGTTTCCTTCATAGACTTGTGGTGTAAAAAAGTTATGAAGCCAAACTATGAGATCCAAATGCACATTTGTAGTGACTTAATCAGAGTTGCCTTCGCAGCTAAATTCTTGGAAAGCCCATCACGAGCTACTGAATCATTTATGTAGGTTATCTCCTGTCACTGTGGTGCAGGCTTACATTGATCATGTGGGAAGGAGAGATAGCAGCAGCACAAATGGCAAATCCTCAGCTGGGATCAGCCATCTGCTTTATGCGCTCCAATTCAGCTGAAATGAGGAAATCCTGAGAATGTGGCTTTTATTTCGTTTAAAATGCTGAATTGTCCCACATTGTGTGATCCTCGCGTACCCCGTTGTTTGTACCATTGTGAGCAACACTCTTGGCACTTGAGCGATGACTGCCAGCAGACTGTCAATATGATTCTGATGCAAATGCCAGCACCATGACAGGGGTCATTAAATCTTGGTGCAGCATAATGATCAGATGATATGTCTCTCTGAGCAGCAGTTTAAAGGAAGAGGCATATGGACTGATGGTGGCAGGAGGCTATGAGCAGTACTAGCTTTTAAAACCTGCAGGTGTTACAGCAACACCTGCATTTCTATATTAAATAATGATCCCATTAGATAAATTAAGGTTTAGCTGGCAATGAGGCAGCTTTGCCGGTAATATCAGTTCAAGAGAATATTAATGACATAGTGCACATGCTGCTAATCTAGATGCAAATATTGCATGAAGCCCATTATGACAAAACTTTGGGCCATACAAAATTCTCAGTGAAACATTAAAGACACATTTTGTGTGTGCTTTTTTTTCTACAGGATGCATGATTACAACCTCAGTGAAGATCTTCTCCATTCAGTGTGTCAGTTTGACATACAGTAATCATGCAGTGTGACGCCCTCCACTGTGTTTTACAGCCTGCCTGTTGTGATGCCGACAGGCCTGCTTATCCTTCATTAATCTCTTTCTCCCCTCCTTTCACCCCTTACTTTAATGGTGACGTTTATCCTATTAATGTGTTGTTTGCCGCAAAATCCCCCCACAAACATAATCCTGGTTACTAATGTGTGCGAGCAGAGATGTCGTTGCCTTGGAGTCTGTGATTAGTTAATGGATGAAAAAAATTAAAAAAGTGTGAAGAGATGATGGTCAGAGATGAGAGAGACAGAGAAAGCCAGAGAGAGCTGTGGATCTATTATATTTTTCCCCAGTGGCAACAAAAAAACAGCATACTGGCTGTCCTTTCACTGAGCTGCAAAAATGTGCAATACTGCACTCTACTGTTTACATGCTGAACTGCAATTTGATTGCGCCATGTTCAGGAGTAATAAAAGCGTCCAGGTCCTTCTCTTATGTAAATCTAGCAATGCCACAAGATAAAATAAATCCATCCATCCATCCATCCATCCATCCATCCATCCATCCATCCATCCATCCAGCCACCCATTCTCTTCTGCTTATCCTTTTCAGGGTTGCAGGGGGGCTGGATATGACATAATTAATTAACATTTGTATTTTAATATCAAATTATTCTACCTACTTTAATATATTTGATTTAATATTAATTATTTTATCTTATTAAGAGATTTTTGTCACATTTTATTTATTTTATTTTATTAAGCTAAATGCCATTTTATTTATTTAATGTATTTTTTTCATGTTAATACCTTTTAATTCTGTAAATGGTCAACTTATTATTAATAAAAATATAATATTATTATTAAACTGTACACTGGAGAGAGTGTAATCTTGTAATAACACATACATACATCAAATCTTATGAGTTATTACTCTGCATTTAAAGGTTACTTCCACATTTGGAAATACAGTTGATTTCTTATGGATATCAGGAAGGGGCACACTTTAATTAGCTGCCATACTTAAATGTTTCAGCTTATCAAACATATTATAATATTAGTCAAAGATAACCTGAGTAAATACAAATTGCAGTTTTTAAATGATGATTTCATTTATTAAAGGGAAAAAAAAACCTACCTGGCCCTGTGTGAAAAAGTAATTGCCCTCCCTTAAATAAAACCTCTCTGACAAAGTCAAGCGGGCTAAAAGATCTCAAAAAGCAACACATCATGCCACGATCTACAGAAACAGCAGACAAACAAAGTCACTGACATCTGTTTGTCTGGAAAGGGTTACAAAGCCATTTCTAAGCCTTTGGGACTCCAGTGAACCACAGTAAGAGCCATTATCCACAAACAGTGGTGAACCTTCCCAGGAGAGGCCAGCCTTCCAAAAATACTCCAAGAGAGCATTGACGACTCATCCAGGAGGTCACAAAAGAACCCAGAATAACATCTAAAGAACTGCAGGCCTCACATGCCTCAGTTAAGGTCAGTGTTCATGATTCAACAAGAAGAAATAGACTGGGCAGAAATGGCATCCATGGGAGAGCTCCAAGAACAAAACCACTGCTGACCAAAAAGCAAACAAAGGCTCGTCTCACATTTGACAAAAAACATCTTGATGATCCCCGAGACTTTTGGGAAAATATTCTGTGGACTGACGAGGCAAAAGATGAACTTTTTGGAAGGTTTGGGTCCCGTTACATCTGACATAAAACTAACACAGCACTTCATAAAAAGAGCATCAGACCAACAGCCAAACAGGTGGTAGTGTGATGGTCTGAGGCTGCTTTGCTGTTTCAGGACCTGGACAACTTGATCCAAAACACACCAGCAAATCCACCTCTGAATGTCTCAAAAATATATATATTTAAGGTTTTGGAGTGGCCTAGTCAAATTCTGGACTTAACTCTGATTGAGATGCTTTGGCATGACCTTAAACAGGCTGTTCATACGCAAACCCTCCAATGTGGCTGAATTATAATTCTGCAAAGAAGAGTGGGCCAAAATTTCTCCACAAATGTTTGACTGTAGTTGCTACCAAGGGCAGCTCAACCGGTTGTTAGATTTAGATGACAATTACTTCTTCACATAAGGCCAGGTAGGTTTGGATAGTTTTTTTCTCTTAATAAATGAAGAGAAATTAAAAACTGCTTCTTGTTATCTTTGTCTAATGTTAAATTTTGTTTGATGATCTGAAGTAACAATATTCAGCAGTCAATGCGTGTTTTTACACAGAGATTTAAATACTTTTTGCGCTTGTTTTAGTATTTTTTACATTTTTAATATATTTTACATGACAGTGCAGTGCTGCAAAGAATTACATCTTTATTCATTTATTTAAAATAAAGAAAAAATAAATAAATAAATAAATAAATAAATAAATAAATAAATAAATAAAATAAACAGATTCACCTTTGCGTTTGCAGGCAGTTTGAAGCTGGACAGCAGATAGTTGTTTAAACCAGCAGATGGCAGGTCGTATCTGCCCTGCCGGGAGGTGACTTGCAGGAATCTCCTGGCTGCTGCTTCCAAGTTGTGGGCGTTTTCCCCCCTCACAGTCTTGACTCCAGAGTTTTTTTTTTTTTCCTGGGTGTTGCCTCTGCTTTACAACTTTGGAGTTTCACCGGAGTGTTGCTGACAAGGAAAGTCAAGTCAGAGAGCTCCTGGAGCAACATTTCGAACTTTTCGGAGCACAGTCGAGGTCCCTCGCTTTTTTCCCCGTGCTTTTTCAGGCGATACTGGACTGCTTTATTATAGCCGCTATTAGCTAGCTGAGCTAACAGACGCTGAGCTCGCTATAACGTCGGCTGGGTCGCTGCTGAGAGGGTCGTCCGATGCAGGCCATAAAGTGTGTGGTGGTGGGGGACGGGTAAGTCAAAGTACATTTTATTCTTAATTTGAGCTGTGTAATATTCGCAGTTTGACCCACAGTGTGGTAATACGAGGCTAACATGGCAGTTTTAGTTGACCCAGTTACCAACAGTTGGCTAGCGGCTAACATGCCAACATGAGCGACAGCTGTTGTTGTGCCTGTTTTCCAGCCCCAGCTGGGTCAGACAGATTTGCCTTCATGCTCCGATTTGCTGTGATTGAAGGGGGTTACTTAGCAGACATGCCGTTCTTTATTGAGTGTGTGATTTTAAATTAACTGTAGAGACACCCAAGGCCTTGGAGAAACTTAATTCAGTCGTTCCTCGAAGCTTTAAAACAACAAACCTCCATAACAACTCAGCAGAAGCCAATGAATATGAAAATTAGCTGGAACATTCCTTCACAATCATCAAATTCTTAGAATTTTTTTTCTGCTCAGCCATCTACGATTGCGTATATGCCTTTCGCACATTGAGCATGAATATCTCAAAGACTACTAACGAAAAAAAGCCTGAAATTTTCGCATTCCAGTAAATCAGAATGTGTAATTTGGGACAAATACATAAAAAAAAGTCTAAGTATTGGCTAGCTAACGTTTGAAGAAAAAATAAATAAATAAAGCCGTCCTGTAAAACTAGTGAGTGGTATATAGTTATAAACAAAGTATCACGTACAATAATTTTAACATGAAATTCTTGCGTCACATAAATGCTGTTTTCATGACAAAAACATAAATATCATTAGCCCATTTCAAATGGAACAAAATTCAGGAGTTTCTAAATGCTACTCTTAATTATAACTGGAAAAAATAAGTTTATCAAATATAAGCATATTTTTCATTTTTGAGACCTACCGCCCTGGAAGGGGAGAAAAAATACCTGAAAGTGTGTGGACCGGCCTTTAAAAAAAACATTGTTATGGATCAGATATAGTTCAGATTGTGATGCCTTTTTATCCTCCTGTGCAAGACAAATCGGTACGTCCGTGAGGTTTTTAACCTTTCTGGTCTCAGACTGGGGCTGTAATGTTATCCTGAATTCTTCATTTATTTTATATTTCCATTAATCGCAGGAGGATATCCCCGTTGGTGATGGGTCTTGTTAATCTTTCAGTCCATATTGTGATGTATTTGTATGTGCTGTTATTCCTCATACTGTTATTCCTCATCCTAATTGCCTGTTTTTTTTTTTTGTTTTTTTTTACACATTATATCCTATAAAAGTCATTCAGGACACTCCTGAGCATAATTAAAGTTTGGTAATTAGGTCATCACATTTTACTGAAACACTACAGTGAAGCTAAAGCAGTAGGTCAGTGGTGATCTTCCAAAGCCAGATCTTTCACATGAAACTTGCCTAATTTGACAGGCTAACCTGTCAAATTCCCTGTTGACGCATTTCAAGAAAGGTCCTTCACTTCTCATCATTCCCTCTTCCTTCCTCTCAGGGCTGTGGGTAAAACATGCCTGCTAATCAGCTACACTACCAATGCCTTCCCTGGAGAATACATCCCCACAGTGTAAGTATCACACAGTCTCTCAGTGGCAAGCTGAGGTAGGTGTGTGGTCAGCAAATTGAAATGTGGCAGTTCATCTCTTCCCTGTGTTGAACATTAGGAAGTTGTGTATTACAGAAGAACAAAGGTTTGGACACTTGCATTTAATTTCAAACCTGTTATCCACCCCTCTCACTACAGCTTTGACAACTACTCTGCCAATGTGATGGTAGATGGGAAACCAGTGAACCTGGGTCTGTGGGATACAGCAGGGCAGGAGGACTATGACAGGCTCAGGCCACTGTCCTACCCGCAGACAGTATGTATACAGACATATATATGTGTATGTTACACCAGAATTAACAAGTGCCTGTTTTTATCCACTGCCTTGCATAGTTTGGCGTAGCCACACAGTGTTAGTGTGAACACTGTTTTCACTTTGCCAGCATTGATTTGTAGTTATTCACTGGCCTCTAACACTCAAGACAGAGTGTGCACTCTGCAAAGTAGAGCCTTGTATCCACAGTACCTATACACTGTCTGGAGGACGGCTGGCGGAAGTGGAAAAAACGGCTCTTGTTTGCGCTCATTGTCTTCACAGTTAAGCTGGCCTCTGTGCCAGTGACTCGAATAATGGGAGTCACTTTGTTTACCCAACAGGACCCGTCTGTATTTTTTGTGTATTTGTGAATCTTCACAACTGCATTAGTCAGTATTTATATTCTAAATGATTGTTACTTTTCACAGTAAGTTGTGGTTATTCTTGTCAAAGTTGCAACACAAACACTTCCGCATCAACAGTTAAGTTGTTAATGTTGTGATTTTTATTTTTTTTTCATTGTTTTGTCCTCCTCAGGATGTGTTCCTGATTTGCTTTTCACTAGTCAGTCCAGCCTCCTTTGAAAACGTCCGTGCCAAGGTCAGTACAGCATGCTCTTTAATATTAAATTAACCGTTTTCCATGAAGTGCCATTCTCAGATCTGCTTGGCTGGATAATTGTATGACACACAGTCAGATGACCATTCCATTGAGAAGAGAGTTTGTATTTTTGACACAAATCTAAACCTAGCTAAAGAAATGTACTTGGTTTTTAAGCTGATTGCGTCATTCTAATCACAAATTGGTTTCCAAAAACACAAAAAAGATATATAAATTAGGATAAAATGCAGAATTTGAGGGGAAATGTGTCTCACTGATGCAGCGATTAAGCGCCTTGAGTTTTCCTAAAGGTCACTCCTTGTGGAACTAGGAACGCGTCAAAGAAATCTATTGTTTTAAACAACACTTGCTTTCAGTGTTGCCTTTTCGACCAATCATAATGCATGCCGACACGCCTGTCCTCCCTCTGCAGTGGTACCCTGAGGTGAGACACCACTGCCCCAACACACCCATTATCTTGGTCGGAACCAAGCTGGATCTGAGAGATGACAAGGAAACCATCGAGAAGCTGAAGGAGAAGAAACTCTCTCCCATCATCTACCCTCAGGGCTTGGCCATGGCTAAAGAAATAAGTCAGTTGTAACTCCACACTTTCACAAATATTTTTTTTTTGTCATTGTCTATTATTTTATGATGAAGCCTTAAATACGTTAGATTACTTGTAGAGTTTTTCTACCATTATAAGGTATATAAGCATTTTCACACAGCCTTACTATGATTGAAGGAAAAAACAATGCTGAAAATGCTCTAACATAAAGCTAGCTGCTGTAAATTTAATCGAAGTTTCATGAATAAAAACCCAGTAAGAGTCCTTTATCAAATCACCTGTTCAGCTGCTGGTGTGTTTTAATTGTCCACAGCACTCTTGTTATCTAAAATAATAACTGATTTAAAAAAAAAAAAAAAAAACAAGCTAAAAGGAAAGCTCTCTGCATGCAGGTGAACTGCTAGCTTAGTTTTCCAAACGACAGGTTTTTTTTGTTTTTTTTGGTGCTCTTTTGAAACTTGATTCAGTGTTTTTCATATAAGGAATATTTATATGTCTTTAGATATTTGACATTTTACACTTATTCCAGTATTTAAAATAGTGACTTTGGTACTATAAACATTACCACTGCATCAACGAGGCAGCAGAAGTGCTGCTCACTGGATATGTTTTCCTTTTTTGGACCATTCTCTGTAAACCCTAGAGATGCTTGTGTGGGAAAATCCCAGCAGATCAACAGATTCTTAAAATACCAACCGCCATGTCATGTTCACAGTCACTTAAATCAGATGCTGGAGTTGAACTTCAGCAGGTTGTCTTGTCTGTGACTCCATGCCTAAATGCATTGAGTGGCTGCCATGTGATTGGCTGATTAGAAATGACCACACCCTCACTACCTTCCAGGTGGAGCCTCAGCAGCTAAGCCTTTAGAAACTTGAGAAAAGTCTGCACACATTTTTTTTTTCTTGTAAATCATCATGGCCATTGCAATATTTAACACTGATTTATCTCTAATCTGTTTAAACACTGATTATTTGTAATTTAAGAATGTTGCGTAAATGTTGTGACTGTATTATCGTGCCATGCAGACAAAAATTAAGTGGTTTATTAATAAAGCTGGTTCTTGTTTTTTCTCCTTTCGGCGACCAGGTGCAGTGAAATATTTGGAGTGCTCAGCTTTGACCCAGCGTGGCCTTAAAACGGTGTTCGATGAAGCCATCAGGGCAGTCCTGTGCCCGCCACCTGTCAAGAGGAGGAGGAGGAAGTGCCGTGTATTGTAACGGGGAGTAGCAAATACGGTCGCAATCAGAACTCGCCTACTTGGAGGGAAGAAGATGACACCTGGGTTATTTTCACCGTGTCCACTTTGGTAGATCAGACTTCCATCTGAAAGAACTTTACAGATTTAAGCAGCTCAGAAGGGTTTCTGTCAGATCTTTTCTCTGGGTTTCACATCTGTTTAGTCCTTTCAGATTAACAGGAAAGAAGTTATTTTTGCTAAGGCCTTGGGGAACGGGAGGGTGGGGGGGGGATTGATTGTGGATCTGGGGTTAATTTAAAGAGGGAGGAGGGATTTTACAAAAAGAAACAATCGTCAGTTTTCTCAGAGATTGTGAAGAAACGCTACTTGAAGGTGAATTTAACATGAAACTACCGTAGATTTAACACTATAAAAGAAGGAAGTTCTGCACTGCACTCTTTCCCCTACACACTAAGATTCCTGTTGCCTTGAGAAATTTTAGTTTTGAGATTTTTTTTAGAACATTTTTTCCTCCTTTTATTCTTTTCCATTTTGTTTACATGCATCATCCAACTAGACTGGAGTGCTGCAAAAACTCGGTTATCACTTGGTAGTCCCTCTGTGAACACTATTATACTGTTTGTTTTTACCTGCACAACATATCGTCGTCATGCAGTCACAAAGAAACCATTTAACCCTAAAATGACCTGAAATTAATTTTTGTAGCTGCTGCTCAGAATGATTACAGGAGGGCAGCGATCAAGCATTAAAAAGACCGTCTCTGATTAATATGTTGACATTTAGTTGTCTTTTTCCTGAATGTTTTCTAAATGTATTCATTGGTCTTTTCTCGTTATATGTGAGCACAGTGTTTAATAACTGACTGTCAGACAGGTGAAGGTGCTGTGCAGCCAGTTTGGTTTTCCTCTCTCGTTCTTTATTTTTCCTTAAAGTTGCTCCCGTTATTCTCTCGCTTTTACCAAATTCTCACCCAGGAAAGGCTTTTATTTTTCAAGCTTCTTTTTAATGTGTGAAACCCACTGTGTCATATAGCCATCATAAAAGTGTGTAACATTTCATGTTGATCCCAGCTGTTATGAAGCCTGTGAGCCAGTGAAGTAATATTTGAAGGTTAAAACAGATTTTTTTTTTTTTAAATGCATTTTGTTTTAAGATATAAACTTCAACAGTAACAGCTACATATTATTTCGAAATGATGGTCAAGTTGCGCGATTGCTTTAGGGAACTCAACATTTTATCAGTGTTTCTTTGGCACAGAGGAAGTTTGATTTACTTTGATTTAATTTCTTAATAAATGTGGTTTCATTTTCACGTAGTAACATGCTGTGATTTTTTTTTCTCTTATTTTCAAGCAAACTAATTGAAAACACGTCTGCTTTGTATTTTATATTCTGTCATAGACTTTGTCCGTGTTGCCATCACTAAACATCTTTGAGAAGTGATGCATGTAATGCTAAAACTGATCATTTGTCTATGTAAAGGTTGAAAAATAATCAGTTTTCCTGAACCCCACTATGTATTGTTGCCTCTGAAAACCACAATGGATTTGGCATCAAATAATCAAGATGTTTAAAGTGTAGACTTTATTTCATGGGGTTAGCAAACAAATTATATTAACTGTTCAGGAATTACAGCCAGTTTTTTCATTTAGAGAGTTCTCCATTAGACTCTCAAAAGTAATTGGACAATTGACAAGTAGCTTCATGGCCAGGTGAGGCTTTCCCCCCTAGTTATTCCATAATAAATTAAGCAGAGCTGAAGTTAAGTGTTTGCTAGATGTTCAGTAGCAGGATGGATTGTAGAGTGTACAGGACTCTGCACAGATTCATCCAGATGCTGCAAAACTGATCAGACAGCAGTTCAGGGTGCAAATGGACCCAAAGCAAACCTGCAAATGCAACCGAAGAGTTTCTCAAGGCAAAGAAATGAGATATTCTTCACTGGCCACATCAGTCACTTGATCTCAACAAAAAGTATTCTTTGCCATTTTTAAATACAAAACAATGCAGAAAGACCCACAAGCAAGCAGCAACTGAAGACGGCTCCAGTAAAAGCCTGGCAGAGCATCTCAAGAGAGGAAACTGACTGCAGTCAACGAACCCACAGACAGTCACTGACTGCAAAGGACTTTCATCCAAATCTTAAAAATTATCCCTGTATTTAAAATTATGGTTTGCTTATGATAATCAGGAACTATGCATAAAATAGGCCATGATTCCTAAACAGTTACTGCAATGAGTCTGTTAAACTCCTTGAATTAAAGCTGCAAGTCCGCGCTTCAATTACACATTGATTTACAATCAGCTGTCGTGGTGTGGAGAGGCAAAACTACAAAAAGTATGTCATTGTTCAAAAACAGACCTTACTGTAGATTAGAACAGAAACAGATTCTTACATTTGAGATATTAGAAGTTGCCATGCTCACAACATGGAGCTGCTGGTCTGTAAGGCTTTTGCAGTGCAGCGACCAAACTTTTTCTGTCCCCATTTGGAAGCAGAACACGGTTCACATCACCCACACTTTAATAATCAGTAATAAAAAGGATCCAAGTTTATTAGCATCAACAAACTTATTTTTTCCTACATGAATCATTTCCTTGCAACTTTGTTTCACTTCTGATTTTTGTCCACATGGTGGGGAGGCTTTACCCGTCCTACAGGGGCCAAGGAGCCAACATCCACACCGGCCCCCAAAACCCACAATGTCTAGGGCGCAGATAAAACTGAGGAGCAGACCACTGGATGACACGCCTGCCCCCCAAGGCCTCATGTGTATAGTGATGCATCATGAGCCCTAATGACTATAGTGTCATTAAAAAATGTTAATTTCTATAAATGGTAAACCTGTTACTGAAATGAGCTTTAAGCACAGCTGTTCTGACGTACAGCCTCACAGAACTCCTCATGTAGTCGTCGATTCTGTCAGTTGTGTTGAAGTTGCCGAGTAATTACCTAAATCTCGTATCTGATCATTTCTGTTCCCCGAGTTTGTGATTCATCGGCTAAACGCTAACTATTTCAGCATTAAAATCAGCTCTGAGGAAAGATCAGACATATATCACATGCTCTTTTTGTTCCATATTGCTTCATTCTTGGTCATCTGTGTGACGTAAAGGTTCAACAGAGAGGTCAACATTAAGTACATGACCACTTCACAGATTGCTGGTTTTGGCTTTCCATTGGTCATATACCAGCTTAGCAGACACTGCATCTTCAACACCCATTCCTGTTAGTAAAGAAAAAGGGGCACTGTTAAAACACGACATTTCTTCAAGCACTGAGCTGGAAAGATGACGCAGATGCCACATAGTGTGGCTTTGAACAGGAAGGCCCACCGAGGGATTTGAACACAGTGGTCTTCTCTCTGTGAGCAGGTTTTGTCCCATTAATAACATCTCCGAGCTCCGCAAACACCTCGACCTGAAAACGGCACATACACTTTAACACTCTTCTGCATATAAGATGCCAGTGACACGCACCTCTATTATCTTGAGTCGGTATAAAAGCACAATGACAGACTGACCCCAGAGAGGATGACGTCACCTGACTCGGCCATTGCTCCCTCCCTGCTGTCAGCATACACCACAGCCTCCTTCATCAACACGTCGTCCAGCTCTCGCCAGTCTGGCCTGCAAGCTCCCACCGCTGGTTAGAGGACAACAGAAAAATTTAATGTTTTTTTTTTTTAATTATTATTTTCTGTGTTAGCAAGAAAAAATTAAATGTCCATCGGTCTTTTGAGTTTCACATGACCACAGATGTAAAATTCTCCCACACTTCCTTTACATATTTGTGTGTGTGTGTGTGTGTGTGTATTACTTCTTCTCACCTGCCACATGGGCCCCAGGTTTGACCCACTGGCCGCAGAGCACTGGCTCTGTAGACCTGGTTGCTGTCACTATGACATCTGCTCCCTTCACTGCCTCCTCCACCGAGCTGCACACAGTCACGGGACCGCCTACTGAGCGGCGAAACTTCTCCGCTCCCTCCCTCCTGCGGTTCCACACTCGTACCTAAAATCGAGGTTCAGGGGAAGTGTAAATATTTCTTTAAGCGAAATGGAGGAGGAAACGCTGCACAGGTGAGAGTCAGACAGAGGTTATTTAATGGCTGCAGGAACTGCACTTGCTTCTTTTTATTTGATAATTATGTAATAGAAAGCCCTTTGTGCTGGCCTTAACATATCACATTGTCTAAAACAAATATATTTCTTGGAAGTATACCTCTTTAAATGAAAACATCTCAGTGAAGGCATTATAATGACTCAGGGCTTGTTGGCCGGTCCCCAAGATGGCCAGAACCTCAGCTCCAGGACGCATCAGCAGCTGCGTGACACACCAGGACAGACCCACAGTTCAAAGCTACAACAGGACTGCAAGACTAGAAAAGGGGTGGTGTGAATAAATCGAGAACACAAGTACCTTAGCCGAGATTGCTGACGCTCCGGCAGTCCGCATGTTAGTGATGACCTCTCCATCCATGACCTGCAGGTTGGAAACATGTGACTGCTCTGAGGGTGCAGCTGGTAATACTAAAGCTAGAACATATGAATATATACATCAGAGTCATAGGTGCATGCAATGATTTTAACTTACAGCCTTGACATTCCCAGACTCTGGATCCAGCAGCACCACTGTGGCTGAAACTGATGGCAAGGTGGAGCCAGCCCCCCTGTTGTAGAAACACACTAACTTTGTGGACAGGACTCCATCATTCTCCATGTATGTCGGCATCAGTCCCAGAAACCTAGAAAAGTGAACGAGTTTCAGCCAGCAGTAGCTGCACACTGTTAATGTTTGATTTGTGTTGAAGCCCTTCTTCAAGCAGACTGCAGGCCTTACCCGTTGTGTTTCTGCAGCGGCACCGTGGTGCGCACAGGCTGGACCACCTCCGCACTCTCCCGGCTGGAGAACTTCCCCAAAGCCTCCTCCAGACGAGGGATCAGCTGTCTGTAATGCAACAGGCTCTCAACTTCACGCTCCCATATGATAACAGGAGGAGCCCCAGCCATGGCTGCTGCTTCTGAGACGCGAATGCGTAACTGGCTTAACTGGTCTGGAAAAAAGTTTGTCAATAGTTAGCCGGATTAGGGTTGCATTCAAGATCCGCAGGAAAGTTTGTTGTGCGGAGAGAAGCCGTGATTTTTGCAGCTCTTAGAGGATTTTTGAGGTCTTCTACTTTCACTTCTGTTCACGTATGCAAACTTCTGCTTAATAATTTGGAATTAGAAGGAATTTTGAATTCATAACTTTTACTTAAACTTTATTTACACTGCTGGATTCATGCTTTTATAGTTTCACCTCTGATTATTTTGATTAATGCACAAATGTAATTTAGCGATCAAGTTCAAGGAAGCATTTTAAAATACAACACTGTGCAAAAGTCTATAAGGCAGAAACAGTTTGTATTCTAATAATATTGAAAGTTAATATTTATTCTTTATTCTTCAGCACAGCCTGAACTCTCTTGGGTAAGCTTTCTTGTCCTTTCTTTAATTAGTCTCGAAAAAATGTTCTTCGGGCTTCTTAACCTCCACCATAAATACTGGACACAGTTTGAACCAAATTTGGATTCTTCACTCAAACCTATTGCCACTGATTTTCAGTCTAGTTCTTGTGTAATTTTGCCTACCTCAGCCTTTTCTCCGTTTCCCTTCCTTAAGAATAACTTCTTGACAGCAGCCACCCTTCCAGTGAGACCATTCCTGATGAGGCTTCAGTGAACAGTAGATGAATCAACTGAAGGTCCAGATCCAGATCCTGTCAGGTCTTTGTCGGATTTTTTCCTGTTTCTTAAGGGCATGACTTTCAGATACTGATCAGCTGCTGAAATTTCGAGTTACCGCTGCTAATCAGGAAGCTCTTTGAAGGTACGTCATTT
Organism: Cichlasoma orientale; assembly: GCA_034780415.1. Taxonomy (NCBI): domain Eukaryota; kingdom Metazoa; phylum Chordata; class Actinopteri; order Cichliformes; family Cichlidae; genus Cichlasoma; species Cichlasoma orientale. Next base: position 15,885 of record JAVDPK010016824.1, read on the forward strand.
CCTTGTTACGCGCATGCATTCGTATGTTTGAATGAAAGAGCAATATATTAAGAGATGATATTACCTTTGGTTTAATTCTAGGAAACAAAAAAGAAGAAATCTGTGTAAATGTCATTTTATGTTTGGCCAAATTCTTCATACACAAAAACAGAATACAAAAGTGTCCCCCCGTTTTCAATTTTTT
>JAVDPK010016825.1:0-16058 GCA_034780415.1 Cichlasoma orientale
AAACTCGGGTTCTCATTTCCATGACATTTTTAGCTTACTGGAGAAAGTCTATTAAAATCTGTATTCAGACTTTCCACATAAACCTGACTTTAAGTCTACTAATTGAAGAATATGGTAAACTATATATGATTTAGGCTCACTTTGATTTCTCAGTATGTTACAGCTGCAACTGCAACTACTGTGTGCACGAGCGCTGCATTGTTTTGTTAATTATAGAATGTTCTTAGCTTAGTGCAATGGATTATTGGAACTTCATTGCAAGCTTTGCCTGTTGATAAACTTTGAGAACTTAAACTTCGAGATACTCCCGGGTTACTTAGAACAGAATGCATTTGCATCTCACTTCATCTGCATCGAACTTGCTCTGTGAAGTTGCCAGAACGTATTTTCACCACAGGCCTCAGATGCTGGAGTGCTGTTCCTGCGATTGTCATGGGACGTCTGTCTTCTCCAAAACACACTCGTTAATTTGTGCTGAAAACTCGCTGGCGCAGCAGACGGTGCCGCAACAATCGGTGCTGTTATTTACAGTCATACATCTGTAAAGATTATGTTTGTCCAGTGCAAATGAACCACACACACACACACACACACACACACACACACACACACACAAACTGAAACAGGCCAAAAGCCTTTATCAACTGTCCCCTGCAGCTAGGTCACCTCATTAACCCCGAGTTAGGCCAAGGAGTGTGGATGGATTTATTGCTGAGAGCCTATAGGAAGTGTCAGTAGTATAATTGGATTATAACTGGAAAATGAGTTCACCTTCTGAAAACTGGGAAAAACAGAGCAGTTTATTAATTTAAGGCACAGTTGATGTTTGTATGTAGAAGATTTTGGCATCTATGCGGGATGGGTGTTTACTTTGTCACTTATCTATTTACTTTACCTCCTGACAGACCCTTTAAAATAAACACACACTCACACATAAACACACACACACATAAGCCCATTCTTGTCCCTTTTGGAAGGGGACTCAATTAGTGTAAACTGAACTGTCTGTGTGTGTGTGTGTGTGTGTGTGTGTGTGTGTGTGTGTGTGTGTGTGTGTGTGTTTGGCTCAGTTAAAGCCACTGACCTTGACTGGTTCATGACCCAGAAACAAAGACTGCTTTTTACACAGGAACAGATTTTTAACTCTTTGCGGTGCCGCTCAGAGCTAAACCAGGCCCGCTGCTCTATCAACTTTACAAGACCAGACCTGTTCCCTGCCATTATTCCTACAGTTTGAAAGCAGCTACAGACACATAAAATGTGTCCTGGGAGGGCAACTCTGCTGAGAAGCCTTTGTGCCTACAAGAGAAGGAAAATATGGAACTAATTTAGGTTTAGGCAGCTTTATCCTGCATTAGCCAAACAACATGTCACTGACAGGGGGAAAAAAAGCAACCATGTGAAGTTTGTACAGCACTTTCAGCTTCTATTAAGAATTTTTTTTTTCCACAATAGCAAATCACCACTTATGACAAAATCCAGAGGGTCCAATTTCACACAGAAACCACAGCTGAGGTTTGCCTAAACTCATACAGCAGTTTGCACATATACACACACACACACATTAGATTACTCATCTTCCCAACACACCATTTATCATGACAGGAACCAGGTCCTCTGTTTGTGCATGCCTCGCTATCAGCAGTGACAGATAACCAAGCTCATCATCACCTGCCTTGAATAACAGGAAACTTCCTTCTAGTCCACGGCGAAGTGACTCTAACTTACTGTGGTACGCCCCAAGTGTAACAGTGCAAGCAAAACTGCTCAAGTTGCCCCGCAAATGAGGTAGTGTCATGAGGTTAAAGGTCATGTTAACACTCTGTCTTGCTGCTTCTGTTTGTTTGTTTTTTAAGAAGGAATGTGATGGATGTTAAACAGCAAACTATGGAGAAAGAGGAATCAGCTCCAATTTTTTTTTTCAGTTAATCAAAAATGGACGCCTCCACGCAGGCAATCAATTTCTGTTATCGCTGCTGGCGTCTTTTTTTCTGATGGCCGCACATTGCAAAAACAATGACTTCAATATTGCTGTCGCTAACCAAAGAAAATGTTGACTAAAGTGACGAGTAAAGCTGTGTCTGCTCTTTAAACGATCAACTGCTCGAGGAGAGGAGGGGCTGGGCGTTACCACGTAGCTCCCACTGTCCAAAATCATCAATCAGTCCTGAAGGGCTTTTGATACAGCATTTTTCTCCCCGAGAAAGCAACACTGGCGATTGTCTGGCCAATGAAAAATTGGTCAGATAAGAGCGTATCAATCTAACCATCGACCAGTCGAACCCTATGTAACTTAACATATTCAGTCCATTGCAGCTTTTGCACACAAACAATTGATGAGCAAACAATAAGGGAATCAATGAAGAATTCAGCCTGGAAGGGTGACAATCAATATACATTCCACTGAGCGGCTGCTGCTGTGAAGCAGTCAGACAAAACAAGACGGTAATCTGCACTTTTATCAGCATATCAACAAGTAACGGCTACAGCCTCTGGTGTGTGGAGAATGAAGATTTTGACTTACTGATCATTATCGTCTTCTTTGGTACTGTTAACAGTTTGTTTTTCCAACAAAGTGCTGCCTAATGCTGCAGAATCAAATAAAACCGGATTGATTGAAGCATTTGTGTAGAATGACAGTGAGTTGATTTAACAGCACAAAAGCAACAAGTGAACAAGCTACAAAGACCCAGCAAAAGATATGAACACCGCAGCCAGTCACATGTCACGTTGCTGTGCAACAGCAGAGAACAGCGCAGCTACTGGAGAGTGTTGAACAAGATGCGAAACCTTTTATTAACTTTAAAAAGTCCACTTGTGCTGCCCTACCTGTGACAAATCCAGTGCTTCTTTTTTTTTAAAATCACAGACATGCCATTCCATACGTCTGCAGTGAACTGTGCGGTGTGTTGGGATCAGACTCCATGGAAGACAGATGTGAAGGAGCAGCGCTGACACGCTCCACTGCAGGCCGGGCTCTGACACACGACTTAGAAAAGCCTCGAGGCTCGTAGAGATGTTTGGAGAAGGAACGGGGAGAAAAATGGTGTCGTGTTTATGTAGATGAATGGAGTGCACACGCAGACTCGCATACAAACACACAGGCAGACTCCCACTGAAGCCTAAAGTGACCTCCTTTGATTTTCCACTGATTGCATAAATAATGATGGCTGTTTTTTGCGTGCCAGATGCTTTTAACATTTGGCTTGATATCCATTGCAGATACCTGTAACTCACTTCTTCCCAGTTGAAAATTACATTTCAGTTATCCGCAACACTCTCTCTCAGGATCCACTTTTGCCATCTATTTGTGTAGTGCTGCCTATCACAATGAAGACGATGCTATCTGCTTTTTAACTGAAATCAGTTTCACATCAAGTTTTACATAAGCCGCCAGTGAAAGCAACCAAGCATACTCTGATTTTTTTTTTCAGGTATGTCGCTGTTTTAACGAGGAACCTCCAAAACATGACAACCAAGCACAGGAGGAGTTTCTGTGCTGCCTCAGCGCTTCAATTTATCTTTGACTATAACAGCTTTGAGTAAGCAAGCGGTTTACTCAAAGCAGCAGCAGAGAAATACACGCGTCCATGAAAATGAAAATGTTTTGCAATAGATCGATCACAGCAAATTCAGCACATTTAAAACCTTTTATTTCTAGGCAGCACTGCCGGTCACTGTTAGATTATACTGAGCAAATACTGAGTCCAGACTGTCCTATAAATTTAACAAAGGAAAAGTTAGTAAAATGCAATGTGCTACGCTGTTCTTCAAGGTGCCATTTATAAAAAATGACTGAGTCAGCTTACATTTTTCACTTCATGTGCAATGCTGTCTGCTTATTCAGCTGTCCTGGGTTGTGATCCTGATGTGCTATCTCCAGCTGACAGACAATATTCACTTTAAAGAAGTCCTGCATGAATTCATTTTGCTGTGGGTGATTTCTGTCATTTTTGCTTTGACTCTGATCTTCTTACTGATAGGGGGGGGGAGTGTCTCTGTTTGAAAAACATGAAATCTATTCATGCTGCAATCAGTTTAATCTCAGTTTAACAACTTTTAGGCAGCCCTTCATGGTGCTGCAAACCTACTGCCTTTCCCACTGAGACCTCTTTAAAGACCCCCTCTATTTAAAAAAAAGTCATCTGGCTTAAGGAGAGTAATTTATGTTACAACATCAAGAATGTGCAAATTAGTATTTTGAAAAATAATCTCACAACATTTAGCAACCGTTATAGCAGGTTTTAGTCTCTTTCCATTGAAACCACACCTAAACTCACTGAAGCAGAAGAGCTGAGAAATAACGAACGCTCAGAGATGTTTTGCTGATTGCTGATTGCTGCTTCCAGCGCTGTACGAAAGTCTTGAGCCACTCCCCATTTCTTTATATTTTGCTGGGAAAACTGGAAATTGGTGCAGCAAATTATTGAAACATTTAAACATGCATGGAAATACAGCAGTTTGTAGAATTGTACAAAACAGAGTTTGTACAATTCTAATGATCTTGAAAATCAATATTTGGTGTGACCACCTTTATCACAGCCTGAACTCTCTGAGGCAGCTTTCTTTCTTCTCATTTCTTTAAGCCGTCTTCAGGAATAGTTCTCCAGGCTTCTTGAAGGTCATTCAAAGCTCTTCTCTGGATGTTGGCTACCTGCTGTTCTGTTCTCTGTCAAGATGATCCCACACTGCTTCAATAATGTTGAGGTCCAGGCTCTGGGGAGGTCAGTCCATGACTGATAGTGTTCCACTGTGTATTTTTCTATCCAGATATGCTTCTACTGCACTCTGTTTGGGATCACTGTCATGCTGAAAAATGAAGCTGTTGCCAATCAGATAGATTGCAGATGGTATTGCATGGTGGATGAAAATCTGACGGTACTGTTCTGTCAATAATTCCAACAGCTTTGACAAGATCGCCAACACCACTCACTGAAACACAGCCCCAAACCACCACAGAGCCTGGGTGTAGAGGGTGTACCTCACACTCATGTGTGTGTGTGTCTGTGTGTATGTGTGTGTTTGTTTTGTTTTTGGGGAGGGCCTGCCACTTCTTCTTTTGTCCTCCATCTATCCAGTTTCCTCAGTTTTTTTAAGGACACACTGTACACCATACTGAGCTATAATAACTCTTTGAGAATCACCTTATTGCAAAAATATTATTTTATGCTCGTCAAACTGTGTTAGCTTTGACATTTTGGAAAAGACACTGGGACAAATTGTGTGTTTTTACAGCAGGATGTAAGTAACTAAGTGCCTAAAAATAAAATTTAAAATTGGTCCAACAATAAGTTGTCTGCTATGACACAACCCTTGAATTAGTGCCTTTTTAAATGATTCATAGTGAAAAGAAAAAGTTTCAGAAAGAAGAACTATTTTTCAAGACCGCTTTAAAAAAGGACAAGAAAGTCTGGAAGAAAATTATGAAGACATAAAGGGTTGACTTGAAACGTTTGCACAGTACTATATAGGAAAACTAAAGAACAGCAGCTAAAGTTAATGGCGCCTGTGTTTATCTACACCTTCATTTATCGGCAAACTCTGGCTTTAGCAGGAAAACACATCACCTCCAGAACCCCACACTGCGCACACCTTTCCGTTCCCTTGAATAATGGCAGCCATCAAATTTTACTGAGCACGGAGTTTAGTGAATGCCAGAAGTCTCTGAACTGCAGAAACTTCTGCAACCCAATCAAGACTCAGCACATATATATTAAGACCAAATTGCTCTGATTGAGCCTATGAAATTGCTCCATCAATCCTTGCGACCTCAGCCTGTCTAATATATCCCATCTGTTCTGGGGAAAGGAGTCTGGTGTGTCTTGGCCTCATCAGAGGTATGGAGTAACGTTTCTGCAGTTGCCTGACCTGCTGACTGCTTGTTTTGGACTTGCATTACTCTGTCTGTGTTTATGGAGTGTCTTATCCAGCAGTCACAGCTAATGTACTAGTAGCGCACAATTGACAGACACTAATAAATCAACATTGGCTCCTATCTACAAATTTAAAACAGAGTCTGGAATGTACCCGAAAGCAACTTTTAGCTTGTGCACCCTAAAGATTAATACAATGCACTCTATTATTTTCTGTCTCAAAATCAAGTGCAGCATTAGTTGCAGCAGTCCCAGCAGATCAGCTCACATCTGCAAGCTGCTTTGCAACCCACGTTTGATACGATAATGTATGTAAATTGAGGATATCTGAACCACAAAACAGCTGCTGAGTATTCACTAATGGACCAAAGTAGCAACAAGTGTGGATAATATCAGTCCAAGGGCCATTTTATGCATGCACGTTATCCTTTAAAGTTTAATTTTCATATAGTATTTACTTTTGTGACTATGCCATGTGTGTTTGGGCTCTTTCTAATATACAGACATGGATATGCATGCACTTACTGTAGAACACAGGCTGCATTTCCACTATGCACCCCTCTCCTTGCCAGTGTTGTTTAAGCTGCTACAGACTAACTCTTGATCCACCTCTGTGCTCTTTGAAGTGGATTTCATCTGCGAACAAGATGTCCAAATTAAAAATACCGCAGGCTCGCCCGCAGCCACATTCTGCTATGCAGGGTCTAGTGAGACGACGACGTGTAAAGTGCCGAGTCAGATGCACGCGAGGCAGCAAAAACTCAAACACATAGTAGCTGCTGACACAGACGATCATGTTTTTACCAGGATAAAATGTTTCTATTTGCCTATATTCCCACTTTTTACCCGAAATGTTATCGGCCCAAGAGAGGCCACCCTAAAAGTCGTTTGTCTTAAAAATAGAAAGCTGAGATTTTGTTGACCAGATTTTTTTTTTATTACCCTGGCACGTGGGAATTATCAGGAAATAATCCTGCTCATAATCTGATCCATGTCAACATGAGAGAACAACTTTAAAGTGCTGACGTGAACAGACATTTCTCATTAAACAATAATTATTAAGTGTAATTCTTCTCAGCTTTCTGCTCAATTTAATATCTGAATTCCTGTTTTACAACAAACGCTGCAATGCCCTGGATGAAACACGCCGGGCCTTTCGACTCTTTTTTTGCCACTGCGCTGCGAGACAAAGCTGTTTAATTTGGAGAAACGCACTCGTTTCCACAGTTTTATCTGGAAGCTTTGTTTTAAATGGCTCATTTAGCTGACCCTTTGATCTCTTCCCCTTTTTTTCAACCCCATGAATTGTTGCTCATTGTGACGCAGTGAAGCTGACGAAGCCAGAAAGCTATATTATCATCTTATTAAAAACTTGCTTATCTTTTCCTTTATGGAAATCTTAAATGCAGCTAATTTCACCTCTCAGAAGGGCCACACACCTTGATGACTGCTGAAATCACGCCCTTACCTTGCTCTCATTATGATAAACGAGCAAGTAACAGCTGAAGACGTTTCACAAGCTTCTTCTAGACGGTTTAATCTGTTTGTCTTACTTTGGTGTTCAAGTATCAGCAGCAGACAGCAGGCTTCTGGCCAAATGGCAACACTCAGAACTGTACTCGGCGAAATCGTGCCCATCAAGCTGAGTCAATTTCTTCCTATTTGGAGCACCTGGATTGCAATTTTGACCCGGATTCAACCCCCTTCCCTGTATACATCCTTATTTTTTTGCCTGTGTTTCTTCTGCTTTGTCAGCTTTTTGTCCCAGTCTTCTGGTTGACTGAGTCACCCTTTGACTCCTGACCCCTTAATCCCCTGCCAGCTGCAGCGAGGCCCCCAAGGAGGACTTGCTTGCATGTGTGTGTGTATCTGTGTGTGTGTGTAAGAGAGGCATGAAAATATCTGTGCAAGATATGAATATGCACTAGCGTACAGCATACATCCGTACTGACTAGTATTCTCTAAAGGTTTAGGTTTTTCTTTACACATCATGAAGGTGGATTGACATGTGCATGACGTTTATCCTCTTAGCAGCAGTGTGAAGAAGAGACTGCATGAAGGAATGTCTGCTAAATAATAAACTGCAGTGTTACGACATAACTTGCAAGACTCAGCATACACACAAACAGCCCATAAACTTGCTAATAATACACCCGAGGCTCTTATTGAACGAGGAAGCAGTAATTTGCGTTGTTCACAAGTGCAGCATCACACCTGCAGTCATGGCTGTGATTCAGATGATCTTACAGTAACTTTTGTTATCTTTTTTACACAACTGTTGCACAACTCATTTTAGCCCCACAGGGTTTAATTATACTTCTCCTCTCATCAAACAATTACTGTAACACTGTGCAATCTATAATTTGGTTTAATTTCATCTGCCATTTAAAACAGAGGACTCCTGAAACTGGCACCCATTAACAGTTGGTTTGTTGGGTTTTTTTGTTGATACCCTCTTAGCGGACGCAAATCTTGGTCAAGCAACTAGAGATTGTCCTTTCAATAATCTCAATCAACTTTTGGCTGTTCTGTTGCTACTTGCAGAGCAACACTTTGTGTTGAAAGGAGGGTACACTAATGTGTAATATACAGTCAAGATATCAGGCTGCAAGTTAGAGCCTATTCTTCTATATTTAAAAATACTAAAATTAAAACCAGATACTTACCTAACAACAATCATCCAAGTCCAGCTCTAGAAATTAGACACAAAATTTGCTACCAACGGGTGCCAAGGCTACTCTTGATTTTATTCTGCCACAGTGAGCCTTCAGTAACTCTTTATTGAGTTAAATGTACAGTCCTGACAACACAACACCAGAGAAGAGCGAAGAGAACGCGACCAAGACAATAAATGCTTTGAGAGCTACGGGTGGGATCCATTTGAAGTTGGAATTTATGGAACTTAAGAATCCAAGATGGCAGCAGCGCACGTGAACATTAGTGAAACTGTAAAACCTCTAATCTTTATTGGCACAGCGGACGGAGGGTTTCAGCTCCAAAAGTCTCCAAAAGGCGCTGAAGTTGACAAAAAAAAAGTTGTGAGATTTGTCACTAGTTGTTATGCTGGCAACACTGCCATTGATGCGTGGACGTCTGCACTTTGCTAAGGTGCAAAACAAGTCCGGTTTTTCCTTGCGTTCCCATTTCCCATCAACAAGTGCGAGCACCTCTATAAAAGCAGAGGTTTCGGCAGTTTGCGGGGTTGGAGCATTCAGTTATGTGGTGACACAATGCCAAGCAGGAAAGACACCAGCAAGTCACGTTATTGCTGCTAAAGGTGGTTCTACAAGCTAGAGTCACCTTTAGTTTTTCACAGGAGAACTAAAAAAAAACAAAACTCATGAATGGTGTAAACAGGCAAACACAGACTTGTACACAGACACAATCAGGTCTTACCTGTTTGAAAGGAGCAAGATGCTACACATGCGCCTCTTTGCAGATGCATAGAGGTCCCTTAAAATAACAGCTGACACAACTATGGTGTGACTCAATAATCCTTCACAAGTCCTGATGTGTACAACATGTCAGACACACGTCTCAACTTCAGTGCACACGGCTGGGAAGCAACAATGCCTGTTTGTCAAACGGCCTCACTCCTCACCTGTTGTGCCTTTGACTTGCTGCAAATATCACAGGTCCAGACCTCCACGCTTTGAAGTGCTTTGTGAGGCCCCGCAGCCCCCAGGCCCGAGTGTGCTTGCAACTTCAGTGTGTGTGTGTGTGTGTGTGTGTGTGTGTGTGTGTGTGTGTGTGTGTGTGTGTGTGTGTGTGTGCACTTGTCCTGTTTAACGGGAACAAAAGGGTGTATGTGTGCAAAGCAAGACTATGTGCCCCCAGGAAAATAAAGGGAGGGGGCTCAGAAGAAGGGGGCTGGAAGGTGGGCTTTCCCTAATCTACTACACTACCCCCATCCAAACACACACACACACACACAGATACACACTTGCCCTCAGGTATGGCTGCCATTGAAGGACAGAGTGGGGAAGTGTTATCTTAAAGAGAGATTAGGGAGCAGGCTTGAATATGAAAGCTTTCTTTATACGCAGCAGAGGCTGATTCTCTCAGCTCTCAAATGGCAAGGAAAACACTTATTACTAGTTCACTTTAACTGCACATCTTTCTAGAAACTGGTTTTGCTGTTTTAATAAGGCATAAATCTCAATGGGATATTGAGATTTTGTTCTTTAACCCCTCGTACATTACAGGCCACAAATCGAGAGAAAAGAAATGTGATTTCAGGTCGCCTAAAGGTCAGCTGTTGTCTCATCCTGCATTCTGTATTAGGCAACACAGACACAGATGTACCACTGGAGGCACCCTGGTCTCCTGGTGTCTCCTGGTACCACACAGGAATGTTACGGGGAGTCTGTATGTGTCACGCTCTTTACCTTTCTATTGAGCCGCCACTGTTTATACAGCACACTGTGAGGATGGGGGGAGAGACACGCTCCATGGGTTAGTAAAGGAGTAACAGCTCCTAAACCGTCCCTGGTGGTGGAAGGGGAGTAGGCAGGGTTTGAGCTCAAGGAGGGGTTCCCCTCTGGTGAGCATGTTAAGCCTCAGCGTGTTGCGTGTTGTTTGAGTCTTGAATTCCTCCGCTGTCAAGGAAGCTTGTAAAGACGTAACGTGAGCCTTTTCATGTCCCTGAAAACAGAGACCAAATTTTGCCATATCCCAACTCCCTTCATTCAAATAAATGCTATAAACTGCTTCAGGCGAGACTGGGATGCATAGATATGAGTCTGCAAGAAAAAAGAAGCACCCGCTTCCAATAATTCAAACAACAACGCATGTGCCTCAGTCATTTAACAAAGTAAATTGATTGGTCAGCAGACCAATACCCTTTTATTGATTAAAAAATAACTCTAAGAGCATTTTCAGCTTTGTGTGCTAAACTGTATGAAACACTTGCTGTTTTAAAAGTTTTAGACAAAACAATTCAAAGATGTTATTTCATGATTGTGGAAATTGGGACACTTCAGTCACCGAGATAATAGAATGATATACAGTAAGATGCGCTTTGAGACACTGAAATGTTTCAATTTATAGTGCTTGATAACTCTGAAAGAAATACATTCATCAAATGCTAAAACAACAAGGGGAGCAAATCCAGAGCAGTGTAACGACCGAACTGAGCAGAATGATTTATTAGCAGTCGGAGGCTTGATGTTGGACGTCCGCTCCATCTGCGTGGCCCTCACAACCCACTGTGCATCTGCACAGCAGCACGAGGGAGACATTATGATTCCTGCCCTCTATTTTTATGTGCACTTTGTGTTGATTTCTTTTTGTTTAAAGCGACAGTGTGAAGACATTCTATGCAAATATTATTAATAGTTAGTTGTAGCAAAAATAGCAGTTCCAGGTATGGAACAAATTTAAGGCAAGGCACCATAACAGCAAGCATTACATAATATGGAGTAAGTAATCGGAACACTCGGAGCCCCCGAACTGGGAGAAGGAGAAAAAACGGCACTGGATGTGGGTAAATATTGTCACTGATTATGGCAGACTTAAACTAAGTGGGACATTCTGTTCTACATAAAAGAGAAATCCGGAGAAAATGTAAGTCTTAGAGAAGAAAACTAATCTGAATAACAGACTGGGCAGAAACCAGAACGAGGCAGCAGGAGGGTGAGGCTGGACAGCAGCATCTGTGCAATGTCAAAATGTCACATCTGCACACGCCAAACGCAGCGGATGCAGAGAAAATAAGAAAGGAATGGGCAGAATGGTAAAAATGAAACAGTAGGGCGAAACTTTTGGTTCAGGAAAAACTGTGCAGTCAGCACATCAAGGCTTCAAAAGCAGTGGAAATACAAGTAGCACATGTTGGAGGAAACTTTGCCACATTACAAGCACTAGAAAATACGTACTGCTTGTTGTGTCACTGATGTTATTTCCCTATAAAAAGTCCACTCAAGTAGTGGTACAGTGACCGAATTCTGACCTGAAGGGAGGACTCAATGTACACCCATACAGTAGCGGCTTCTCAATTACAAAACAGCCACACCCTGAAGCATGCCCTGCTGTATCCCTGCTCTAGTCTAGTGCTCTAAATCTTAATTTACAAAATTAGCATCACGCTGTACTGAATAAGATTTGAAACTAGCAAGTGAGCCCATAAATTCATCAGGAAAGTGTTTACTGAGGGCAGAAACGAAGGGAGAAGCGGCGTCATTTGCTCACAGACATCGGTATGATGTGGCTTCTTTCTTGCAACCTGACGAGTCGCCACCTGCTGGCTATTAGAAAGAAAGGTTCACTCACTTTGTGGACGCAGAGGCTACTTTCTCTTCTTTTATAAAGAGTCTCAGTGTTAAGGTTAGTCAAGGAGTAATTAATACTGAGGTTAGAGGAAGACTCCCGGAAATGCAAGCAAATGTAATGACCCCTGAAGTCACAGATAAATGACTGTGTGTAGCTGGGTAACTTCTGAGCACCACAGGGCTCACTTAAACCCCATTGAGAGGAGGGGCTTTTAACTGGTGTGGCTGATAACAAGTGAAATCTCTCACACACACACACACACACACTATCCAGTCCATGCCTCTGTCCTCTTCACCTTGTGCCTCTTAACTTCCTTCACAAGCTTATTAACTCCCTGATTGGGGAACTTTCCTTCATGTTCCCCCCATTTAGTTGTCATGGTGGCACGACCTGAACACTTATTAGCTGACCCTTGGGATTAGTCCAAACTTGAAACGGGGAGAGTTGAGGTTAAGCCTTCACCTCGAGGTGCTCGCTGCAGCATCTCACAAAAACCTTAATTAAATCGCTGAGACACCGCGTCAGGAATGTTTGCTTTACTCTCCATGTACTTCTGTCCATCCCTCTTTCTCCACCTTTCTTTGCTTTTCCCATACTCATGCCCCACGATGGGTTTGCTTTACCACCCCAAACTCCTCACGGAGCGGACAGCGAAGGCAGCAAATTGCAAGATAGGGTGAAGACAGGAGGTCATAATCAGCATATTGCTGCCTGGATTTATTAGATAAACAACTCAGTCATGCATTGCAGGCATTCCTTCTACATATTACCACTGCAGTACCAGATTATTACAGTGAGATTAGATGTGAATAAAGATTAATAAAACTGGTCTTTTTGCAAGAAAGGTGGATATAAATGGGCATTTTACCACTACAACAAGCTCTCATTGTTTAGAATAACTGTTTATTTTTCAAAAGTTAGAAAATAGTAAAATGCCCAGCACAGCTTTTCAAATCCCAGGGGCACTCTGACACACTTCCTTCTATGACCGAGTCCACAAGTTCAAGTTCTGCTGTTCCTACATTTAATGAATGCACTGCAATGTCAGGCTGAAAGATATTCTTTGAGTCTCTGTTGTTTCTTCTTTAAAATGTCAGGGAGGGAAAAAGTGAGAAATCCGCACCACAAGATCCCAGAACAGAAAGCTGTTCTTTCCACTTTCAAGTTTTGTCACTGGTATAAAAAAGTTTTTAACCTACAGGGACATCAACCAAAGACAAGCAAGAAATAAATCTGTGTTTTTATCATAATGATGCTCATATATTTAATTAACACTGTTAGAGTTGTCACCTGTCAATCACTAATCCACTAACTTCAACACTAAAAGCAGCCAGGTTTATGGTAAAGTCAGTGATGCGCGTCATTGAATCGGATCGTAGACTCGAGCGGATAAAAATCTTTAAAATAATCACTAAATAAAATGAGCGTACTCCAAATAAAACATGTTTGTATACATATTTAGACACATAGCAGCATATATGTAGGCTTGACAGGGTAACAGCAGAGCAAACACCATAAAGTCATCACTGTGAACTGGTAGACAGGCGGTATGTCCCAGAATTGATACTTTGATTTGTCTCCGGGGGGAAAAAACCCCAACTAACTCGTACAGATTAAAGCCTCAAACAGCCCGAGGTGAGAGGGAAACAGTGAAGAGGCAGATAACGACTTCTAATCCGATACATGCAACACCGAAGCAACGACCAAGATAAGAGCTAATCCTGTTTTCCACATATCTCTGCAGGAAACACTCCTCTCAGTGTCTTTCCCGCTGGTGCGTCTCCCTGAGCGCGTCTGGCCAGCAGATCCTGACCCGAGATACTGACCCGTACGCCGGGAGAGGAATGCAAGGATACGCTGACAAAATCACAGCCACAAAGGAAGCTTTCACCTCCGAAGCAGGCTGAGTAAAAGGTGCAAGGAGCCGACGCTGGATTAATTATGAGTGTGTGTGTAAGAGCGTCAGGGTTTACAGGAGAACTGATGAACTCTGTTCTTGTAATGGATCTCACAGCATCTAAACGGTTTCGCGCATGAGCGGGGTTTCAATAAAATAAAATGAAAAAATTAATAAGCATGAATTAAAAGAGTTATAGCACAGTTCAGCGTGCACACAAGTCCACTCTGAAAGTTTCGGTATGACTATCGAAACGCACGGGAGGCTTACCTTGGCAAAGTAATCCAAAGTCCGCGCGAATACTCTGGAGCAGCTTCTACCCAGACTTCTTATCCACTTTGTCGGGCTTTCCTCTCAAATGCAAAGCTCCCCCAAAAATTATTAGAAACTTCTTCTTGCAGCGCAGCGTAGTTGAAACCAGAGGGTGTCTCATGGAACTGCAGCGCACTGGCTGTGCTTGGAGAGCCAGGTCCGCCGGCGCTCAGCGGCGCACAGACTTCTCAACAATAGTGCTCATTGAAGGAAAGGAGGCGAGGACTTAAACGAGCTGAGGAAGAGGGAGGTACAGTGCGGAGCCGGAGCGCGTTGCCGTGCGCGTCCACGAGGCAGGCTGCACCTGCGAAGGGACATATGTGATGAAATTAGGGGAATATCTGGCTTTCAGCTTCTCAATTTTCCATTCTTAACAAAAAGCAATGAAAGCGAAACACAAACAAGTGAGAAAACGTGCCTGCAAACATGCTTCCCCCCCCCCCCCTCACAGCTATCGGTGAGGAGATTTGATAGAAGGGAGACTGTAATCTCTCATCAGCTACAGGAAATGGCCTTATAACAGGAAAGCTTATGGGATTACAAGGAGAGGAATGCTGACTTCTTAACGACCAGTTTTGTTGTACTTCGATTTCTTTTTTCTTCAGTCTCATCCAGATGGAGGACAATTAAAGGGTATTTACAACAAATAATAAATGCAGCTGCCATGTTTAGAATGAGTTACAGGCCAGTTTTGGTGCAGTCAGCTTTCCAAGAACAAATGAATCCGGTTCACTCAGTAATCCACTTTGGACTATTTTTCTACAAGCCCAGTTACAATGTACCCACATGAATGAAATGTGAAAATCTTTTTATTGATTGGTTAGACATATTGACTTGATTTGTAGTGACTAGACTGTCAGCTGGAGCTGCCATAAATGTTTATTTCCATCACTTCAAAAAGTAATAAAAAGGCACAGGTTGAATCCCCATGCAGAGCCCATGTTTCCTGATCCCACAAGCATCACACAGGGAACCTTTTAAGTCATAATTGCTTTAAAATCACTCAAACGTGCACCGTTCATGATAAGAGAGGGAAGTGCAATAAATCCTCTGAGCTTTTCTCTTGTGGACATTTGCACAACAACTGCATCGCACAAGTTCACCCACCTGTCACGTTTCTCTGTATATACGGTCCCATCTCCACGTCTGCGTTTCCATTTTAGGCTCGTATATTTATACACGGGCTTGGGAAAGCTGCTGCAGGTGCACCACTAACCAAATACTTCCGCCCGTCACTTAAGCTGTAAATGAGCTGTGGACAGAGAAGCTGTATTCAAGTGCGGCGCTGCGCTGTGTGTGCGGGAACCCACAGAAACCTGAAACTCGCCGTTGTCACCAGCCCTCAGCCTGGTTACATGGGTTTAACATCACTGGCAGTGAAGCACACCACCGGTGAGACTCACATACACAGCAAGACAGACATTAATAATCCACCCAACAGAAGAAAGAGAAAAAAAATTAATAAATTTATAGTATTTGAATACATGCATGGTACATGTGCAGCTGTACCCAACACACAGATGCCTCTGCACACATTAACACATTCTAGGAGATCTGAGAGTCTAAACTGAGACGGTCAGCCAGACAAGCCGGGGCATGCGTGAGCAATGTCCAGATCAAATCCATCTCTGTGACTCACACACACACACACACACACACACACACACACACACACACACACACACACACACACACACACACACACA
>JAVDPK010016826.1:0-16057 GCA_034780415.1 Cichlasoma orientale
TGTCTTCAGCAGGACACGCGAGGGCGTGATATCCCATAACTAATGTGTTGTACCGAGTGAATCGACTGAAAGGGAACATGCAGATTAGCGGGCTGATCGAGCGCCTGTGTAAAATACAGCAGCTGTGGATGTGGGGAGAGCTGACTGTTTAAAGTCCTATGTTGAATTACTCTTTTCTTCTCAGTTCTTATCATTTTGGAGCTCATTATTTTCCAGTTTGCAGGTTGCCAAATATGTCGCCATGCAAGAAAATCCTACTATTGATGTTTTGTTTTGTTTTGTTTTGTTTTTTACTGTATATATAATTTTTCACAGGTGCATATCTTTTGTGACAAATTTAGACAAATATGTGGATGTTAAAAAAATATAACAAATGCTCTATCTTTCTTACTGTACCTCCTCTGCAGTGAGTTTCTAAAAGTGAAGATGTGTTGCTTTGCAGGAGATGATGCAGACCTTTGCAGTGAGCTGCTTCAGGAGTCTCTGGATGCCCTGCGAGCACTGCCTGAGGCGACGCTGTTTGATGAGGGAACGGTGTCATCAGTGTGGCTGGAGGTCGTTGAGAGGGCCACAAAGTTCCTCAGGTTTGTCGTTTGCTCAGTTGTGCATGAAGTGTTATCCAAACATTTTTGCAAATCTGCCCTAAATAATTTGAAAATATTACTGGTTGTGTTTAGTGTTTTGGCTTTTGGATTTCTCCACCTTTCTGGGATAAATAAAGTCTTAGACATTGAATAATGCTGTGGGATTCTCCGTGTCTTGTCTCCCTTGGGAACAGTGATGTACATGGAAGTGCCAGCACCAAATGTAACATTCCTCTTCAGGACCAGCACCTAGTCTTGGCCATCCTGCTAGAGCTGGCTGTTCAGAGGGGGACACTCAGGTAACCAGATCTCATTACTTGCTACTTTGTTTATGCCGGTATTCAGCGTCACCGCTCATCTGTTTGTCGTTGTGTCCTTCAGTCAGCTGCTGTCTGCTGTTCTGCTGCTTTTGCGTCTGTGGGAAAACGGCACCAGAGAGATGGACAACGAGCGGTCCACGCAGGGAACCAGCGCTCCTTTACTGCCCCTCCTGCAGCGCTTTCAGAACATACACAGCAGCAAGGAGGAGCCCGTTCCTGAAGAGGAAGCTGAGGTGGAAATTTTCTTTTTCCAACTGGTATCTAAATGAAAATAAGAATTGGTCTGACTGGGAATTGATTTAGATTGTTATTTTATTACCATGCATAAAACATGACACCAGTAACAGGAAAACTTTCCCAAGAACTGGAAATAAAACCAGCTAACTTAAAAGCACCAAAATCATTAAACTAGAAGTTACTCAGCAGAGTGCAAACCTCAAACCACCCCACATTGTCTGTGCCGAAACTACACTGCAATAGATGCCACTCAGTGTTGCCACAATGTTTTCATACTCCATCATAAATTACTAGATCACTAAGACTAGAAATCTATTTTATTGGCTTCTAAAAACTGTAAAATATGATTTTATATTTTTATTTAAAAAATAAGATCCACGTGAACAGATGATCAACTTCTCCTAATTCACACTGTCTTTGTTCAAACTGTGCTGTTAAAGACCTTTTGGCTTCGGTCACGTCTGCAGTAACAGAGCTCAGATCTGTAGTTTTGCTTAATTTGAATGTAGGTTCTCAAATTTGACTTTAACCAAATATCTTGCAGACATTTTTCTCGAAATCCAAATAAATACCTAAATCAGATTCCTTGGTTTAGAGAGCCAAGTCTTTTACATATATTTTAAACAGGGTAGGATCATCACCCCGTTTAACACATTCAACATTTAAGACAGGATGAACAAACTGAATGCTATCAAGCGATATCCTTTTTCTTTGTGTCTCTCTTGGGATCATGTCTTAAGTCTCCTAATTCCTGGTTGAGAATGAAGCTAATTAATATTTCATGGAGCATTGCTGTGGTTTTCAGATCCTCACAGCCCCTCTGAGTCCAAACGAGAGTTTCCTGCGCTACCTGACCTTGCCTCAGGATAATGACCTGGCCATCGACCTTCGTCAGACAGCTGTGGTAATCATGGCTCACCTGGATCGGCTGGCTTCTCCCTGCAGCCCTCCACACTGCAACTCCCCCATGTCACATAAGGTGTCCACTCATTTTATTTGCTGCTTCAGTTATTTTTTATTTTATTTTAATACTTATCTAAATCCACATGTGCCTAAATGTCTTTTTTTCAAGCATTATCCAGAACCTCACCTTCAGATTTGAAACTGCAACTTTCATATGTAGTTTGTGTATTTTATGTTGTGGCTAATTCTTCAACTGTCTTTTTGTCCCAGGGGACCTTGCAGGAAGTGATTGCCTGGGGCCTGTTGGGTTGGAAACTTTATGCCAATGTTAATGGACCCATTCACTGTAAAGCCCTGTCGAGCCTCGGGGTCACACAGATAGTCTGTTCGGAAAAAGGGTTTCTTATCCTGTCCAGCAGCGGTGCTGTTTACAGCCAGAACTACAAGAGCACAACCCTGGTCAGTTCTGTGAGTTCTTGTGAGGCCGATCATTTGGTCTCCGTGTCTGCTGCAGACTGAATCTCAATTGTTTTGTTGCAGGCTCCCATGCTCATCCACGTCCTAAGCTCCAGAAAGATCGTGAAACTTGCAGCTCATCCTGACGGGCAGCACTACTTGGCCTTGTCATCCAATGGAGAGGTGTTCGCCTGGGGGTGCGGTGATGGTGGCCGGCTTGGACATGGAGACACCACGTAAGCGGCTAGAGAAAAATTTACCTAAAGGCTCACACAGATATAACAGTGGGCTGGTAGAGTTCAGGTTTGTGGGGCATTAAATTTGATTCTGGAGCCCTATTAAAGTTAAATTATTGATGAAACACATGGTGAAAATATACAGTACATTATTTCCTAAATCTAGGACATTACTATTAATGTTTTATGCTTGTAGAGCAGAGACTGGATCTGAGGCTTCTGAGAGCAGAATGAAATCGTACAACCCTTCCAATTCATTTATTATTATTATTAGTAAAATCCTAGTAATGATTTAAACATAAATCATAACTTTTCCTGAAAGGTTTCAGCCTTGCATTTTACGTTATTTCAGATACCTAGAAGAACCTAAAATGATTGCAGCCTTCAATGGGAAACAGACTGGAAAGCATGTGGTTCACGTTGCCTGTGGGAGCACGTACAGTGCTGCGATCACAGCTGACGGCGAGCTCTATACGTGGGGCAGAGGGAACTATGGTCGGCTTGGCCACGGTGAGCTCTACGTGCACTGCACCGAGTAGGTATTCCTGACATTTTTGTCTCTTGCAATCACTAAAAAAAGTTGTCTTTTATCTGAGTTTCTAGGCTCCAGTGAGGACCAGACTACTCCCATGCTAGTGACAGCGCTAAAAGGACTGAAGGTGGTGGACGTGTCATGTGGAAGTGGTGACGCCCAGACGCTTGCTGTGACAGAGAATGGTAAGCATGTTTGTTGCTCTTGGAAAGTGTGGAACAAAGAGAGACACAGTGAGGAGTTTATTTCTCAGTTCTAGCATGAAGAAAACCTGCTCTGTTTCTGATATGCTCTTTTTTTTTTTAAGCTTGAATTTTGATCCTAGAAGCCACTCACATGATCCAGGCTGCAGTGTTTACCTTCTCTATCTGTTTCCACAGGGCAGGTGTGGTCCTGGGGAGATGGAGATTATGGGAAACTGGGCCGAGGAGGCAGTGACGGCTGCAAGACGCCCAAGCTGGTGGAGAAGCTGCAGGACCTAGACATAGTGAAGGTGTGCTGCGGGAGCCAGTTTTCAGTAGCCCTCACCAAAGATGGACAGGTGTACACCTGGGGCAAGGGAGACAACCAGCGCCTCGGTCACGGCACTGACGAGCACGTCCGCTACCCAAAGCTGCTCGACAGTCTGCAGGGTGAGTGAGCTTGACCTAAACAGTGATTTCCAGAAGCTTACAAAAAACTTACCTCGGCGTGTTGTTCGCAATCAGGAAAGAAAGTCGTGGATGTTGCTGTGGGGTCGACGCACTGCCTGGCCCTCACTGACGATGGAGAGGTGCTCAGCTGGGGTAGCAATGACAAGTTACAGCACTTTGATACGCTGTTTTCCAACAAGAAGCAGCCTAAAGCTCTCCCGGGGCTGAACTCCAAACACATAGTGGGAATCTCCTGTGGCCCCGGACAGGTAAGATACCTTCACTGCTGCTTTCTTAATCTTATGATCGTAAAGTAAGAGACACAGCTCATCTAACGTTTGTTTTCAGAGCTTTGCCTGGTCCTCCAGCTCTGAGTGGTCTGTGGGGAAGCGTGTGCCCTTTGTGGTGGATGTTTGCCCCATGTCATTCGAGCAGTTGGACCTCCTCCTGCGGCAGGTCAGCGAGGGCATGGACGGCAGTTCAGACTGGCCCCCCCCACAGGAGAAGGAATGTATGGTAGTCGCCACACTCAACCTGCTCAGGCTACAGGTAGGAAACAACCTGTCATTGTTGTCAGAAGTGAGTCTTCATTGGCTGAATTATGCACTATGATTGGAGAGTTGTTTTCAGAGTGGGTTTGCTCGTTTCACCTTAGCTTTTAGTGTTTGAAAATGTTTAGTTTGTATTAGTTTCAGTGTTTTTGTCTTTTGAATGAATCAGCAGAAGTATTAAAATAAAAAACGCAGCACTTTTTGAAGGCAGTTGACTCACCATCACGTAGACGTCTCAATAAACACATCAAAGCTTCATCAGGCAGCCTTTGATAACACATTTGATCAAACTGAGATTTCCAGTATATTTTATTTTAGTTTTCCAAGTTAACAAAATCAAATCAGGTTTCAATTTTTTTTCGAAAGTCTAGGTTTTGTTTTTATTTTAGTTAACTAAAATGTTTTTTCCCACATCTCTTTTTAGTTTAGTTTTTGTGTTAACTTTTAGTGTTAACTTTAAGAAGACTTTTTAATGGTTTCCTTGCTTCGGTGTAAGGCTCTAATGTCCTGATGTTCACACATCAGGACATTAGAGTCACATGACTTGATCCCGTGCATAATCCAGTGAAAACTCCAAATTTCTGCTACTTTCTTTGCAGTTTTCATATTTTGCAAAACCTTGGAAAGTTGCTCTTAGACTCCCCAAAAATGGCTTTCTTTCCTTTTTTTTTGTTATACTTCTATCTTTGGGTTCTCTGACATTTTGTGTTCATCTCTTTGGTTCTTCAGTTGATTGACATTTTAGAAATTAAAATAGCAATCAACTGAAAAATCTAAGAAATGAACACAAAGGAAATAATTATTGTTTGCAGCCCTAAACTTTCCCTGTCTTTCCTCAGCTCCACGCAGCCATCAGTAACCAGGTGGATCCAGAGGAGCTGGGGTTGGGCCTTGGAAGTGTGCTGCTCAACAACCTGAAACAAACAGTGGTGGTGCTAGCCAGCAATGCTGGCGTGCTCAACACGGTGCAAGCAGCTGCTCAAGCTGTCCTCCAGAGCGGCTGGTCCGTGCTGCTGCCCACAGCTGAGGAAAGGGCGAGAGCTCTGTCCTCACTCCTGCCTAATGCTGGTGAGTGCAGCTCACAGCATCTGCTAACACTGATTCAACATAATGAACACTTGATAGTCCATTACCTCTGATCACTTTGATGGAGCTTTCTGCAGAGGCTGAGGTTGTAATTTTTATTTCCAGCATCTGGAAATGAGATGAGCGTGAGTCCCGGACGGCGCTTCATGATCGACCTGTTGGTCAGCAGCTTAATGGCTGATGGAGGGTTGGAGTCTGCGCTCAATGCAGCCATCACTGCTGAGATACAGGTCAGTGTGGAAGAAGCATGAGTCAGCGCTTGTCTGTGTGTTTGAGATGCAGATACATTTCTCTTTGGACTCACATCTGGGTGTGACTCATTTGTGGGTTTGCCCCCAGCACAGAATGCCAGTGCGGTTCATGTTTGTACAGTTTCTCACAAACACTTTATTTCAGCACACGTGTACAACCTGCTCAGAGCTTCCTTGCTACAAGCCCAGCTTTAACAGTCCCCTTTTCCATGCTGGTTTCTCCCTCCGCCATTGTTCTGCGCTCCTGCTGCCTCACCTCCAAGCAAAAAAGTAGGAAAAAGGGGGAAAAAAAGTAGACCAACTAGTTTAAACCTTAAAAATGAAGTTAGATTTGAGAACTGTCAAAAACGTTCTAAGCAAAGGCGTTTGAAACCATTAATCACATTCTTCAATAATGAATCCTACCTTAAATGCTGCTCAACTGTCACACCTTGCATTGTGCAATATGAACATTGCATGTTATGAAGTCAGACAATGAAGAAGGAAAAAAATATCATATGAAAACGCTTTACTACCAAAGATGTTCAAAACGATGACAAAATGGCATCCAAAGACTAATAAGTTGCATCTAAAAAGTGTGGTGCATTGTGCTGTGCATTCTGAACGATGCACAATTCATTACACCCATCTCCAATAAAAGTTACAATCTAAAATAATAAACCATCCATCCCTCCCTTTTTTGTTCTTTCTGGGCTGGTTTGTGGGGGCAGCAGCCTAATCACAGAAGCCCAGACCTCCCTCCCTCTCTCCAGCCACCTCCTCCAGCTCAACTGGGGGAACACCGAGGCGTTCCCAGGCCAGCTGAGAAATGTAATCTCTCCAGCGTGTCTTGGGTCTCCCCTGGGGGCCTCCTCTCAGTAGGTTGTGCCCAGAACACCTCACCCAGGAGACGCCCACCTCAACTGCCTCCTTTCAGTGTGGAGGAGTAGTGGCGGTACCCTGACTCTAAGGGATATGTTGTATCCACAATCTCATTCTTTCGCCTTCAAAATAATTAACAATAATAGGCCTAACAAAAATTTCAGCTCTCATTTGGACATCTGAGAGTCACCGGTCAGGGCCACAAACACTGGAAATGGAATGAGTGCATCAGTTGATGCATCTCTACAAAATACCATCCGTTAACATTGCTTGAAGTCTCAGTAGTTAAAAAAATAAATTAATAAAACAGTCCGTCAATTCTTGAAGTATTTTCTCCGCATGAAATAATTTAGCATTTATTCCCCCCATGATAGGATATTGAAGCCAAGAAGGAGGCTCAGAAAGAGAAGGAGATAGATGAACAGGAAGCTAATGCCTCCACCATACACCGGTGTCGCACCATGCTGGACAAAGACCTCATCAACACAGGCATCTATGAGTCGGCAGGGAAGCAAAGCCTGCCCCTGGTGCAGCTCGTTCAGCAGCTTTTGAGGTATCTGCACTTTGAACCATTTGTGCTGCACCTGCTCCACTGATGCAGCGTAACACCTCACTCTCTGCTAGCTCATTCATGGTTTTGACTTCTGCAGGAACATCGCCTCCCAAACCATTGCGAGGCTCAAGGATGTTGCTCGCCGCATCTCAAACTATTTGGAGGCGGAGCATGTCAGTAAGGAGCGCTCGGCATCTCTGGACCTGCTGCTGCGCTTCCAGAGGCTGCTGGTCAGCAAGCTGTACCTGGGAGTCAATGGCACGGAAAACGTTAACGGATACAGTAAGTCTCTTCCAGCTCTTTAGTTTACGTGTTCAGATTAATGCAGGTTAAAAAGTCAGTGTGTGATTTCTCTGGTGCTTTTGTAGATCCCGAGCTCCTGGGTGTCGGCTCGTTGTTAAAAAAGTACATCGCTTTGTTGTGCACTCACATTGGAGACATCCTTCCAGTGGCAACAAGTATTGCTTCTACTGGTCGCCGCCACTTTGCTGAGGTCTCTCGTGTCATTGAAGGAGATCTAACGGGTAAATGAATTCCCTCAGAAGTGTATTTGCAGCATGAATTGCATGCATGCTTTGAAGATGCTGGTGACAGTACTGAATGCTGGTCTGTTTGTTCTTTGGTAGGAGTGCTCCTGCCTGAGCTGGTGGTGTCCATCATCCTTCTCCTCACTATTGATGCTGGTCTGATGCAGGAGACCGGCTCAATCCCTCTCCTCGCTGGACTCCTGGAACACTTGGACCGTTTCAACCACCTGGCTCCAGGACATGAGAGGGATGATAATGAGGATCTGGCCTGGCCAGGCATTATGGGTAAAACGGCATCTGTGTCTTAATCAACAGAGATGCTAAATTTTAGGGTGAAGATTGGATTTTACTCAGTGCATCATTTGTGTTTGGACTGTAACTAGATTTTCTGCTGTATTGGCAGGGTCTTTCTTTACAGGACAAAGCTCCAAGAACAATGAGGATGTTTCACTCATCCGCAAGGCCGACCTGGAGAATCACAACAAAGATGGCGGCTTCTGGACTGTTATAGATGGAAAAGTCTATGACATCAAAGACTTTCAGGCTCAGTCCCAGTCACTAACAGGAAACAGTATCCTGGGTAAGGCTAAATAATAGCTGTTAGAATGAAATGTGACATAATTTAAATGTTTTGTTTTTTGGACACTCGAAGAAGGTGGATTTCCTCAAAGAGGAATATGTAATACTGGCTAATGCCGGAGCTCATGCCATTTGTTCTTTGTGGTCTAACAGCCCAGTTTGCAGGAGAGGACCCTGTGGTTGCTTTGGAAGCTGCCCTACAGTTTGAAGACACCAGAGAGTCCATGCAGGCCTTCTGTGTTGGCCAGTATATGGAGGTACCAACTGTCTTTCATAAATGTTACAAGCACATCTTTTTTTCCTTTTTATAGTGGTTCTAGCCTTTGATATTGGAACGTTTGATCATTTTCAGCCTAACCAGGAGACCGTCACCACTCCAGACCTCAGCAGCCTGTCTTCTCCACTTATTGACACTGAGAGGAACCTGGGGCTGCTGCTGGGTCTGCACGCCTCCTATCTGGGCAGGAGCACTCCCCTGTCCCCCATGGAGATCGAATGTGCCAGTGGGTTTAATCATTTTAAATCAACCTAGTTTAAAAATTCAAACTTATAGTTGAAATTAATTTAAACAGAAATCTTTTCTCTCTGTGCGCAGAATGGCTCCAGTCCTCCATATTCTCAGGAGGTCTGCAGACCAGTCAGATCCACTACAACTACAATGAAGAGAAGGAAGAAGATCACTGCAGCTCCCTGGGCACAACCACTCCCGATAAGGCCAAACTCTACTCCCGCAGAATAACCCTCAGTGACCACGCACAGCCTTTCCTGCAAGCCATTGCTGACAACAACACTCAGGACCACACTGTGAAGGTACAAACATGGCAGAAATAACTAGAGAGGGTGGTAAGGAGGCGGCTGTGGGGTAATCGTTTCACATTTTGCTTTTTGTTTGGGATATTTTAGGACTTCCTATGCCAAATAGAGCGTTGCTGTAAGCAGTACCACCTTATTACGCCTATCACCTTCCCCCCGGAGCACCCTCTGGAGGAAGTTGGCCGGCTGCTGCTCTGCTGCCTCCTCAAGCATCAAGACCTCGGTAACTTAGCAACTGCATCCATACTGGTCGCCTGAGGAGGAATTAGAGGCTAATTATGGCTCACTAAAAAAATGTTTTTTTCTTGTTTTTAATTATGCTAAGATTCATATGTTTCTTTTGTGTAACACTTTTATTACAACACAGATACTGTCACACTGATGCTGAGATGTGTTTGAAGAGCAGTTTGAAGTAAAAACTTTCCCTGTCACAGGTCATGTTGCTCTCTCACTTGTCAGTCAATGTGCCTTGGGTGTGGACCAAGGAAAGCAGAGGTCCCTCCCTAAATCTGTGATTGACGTGTGCCGCATGGTCTACCAGGCAAAGTGTTCCTTAATTAAGGTATGATTTCTGCTTGTAAAATATTTAGGCATCATGTGATACTAAAGAAAGCAGCAGGACGAATGGAGATGTTAATGCAATGTTTGCTTTGTCTGGCTTATTATAGACCCATCAGGAACAAGGCCGGTCTTATAAGGAGGTGTGCGCCCCTGTTATCGAACGTCTGCGCTTTTTATTTAATGAGCTGCGTCCAGCTGTAAGCAACGACCTGTCCATAGTGTCCAAACTGAAGCTGCTGAGCTCTCAGCCGCGTTGGAGGAGCATTACCCAGAAGCTCATCAGGGACCGTAGGAAAAAAAGAGGTGGGACATTCGAGACCTACTGCCAGGTAACAGTTTTTTATTTTCCTGTGCATCTGCTGTTTTTAAATGCAAATGTTTTCTTTTTCTTAGTGCCTAAGAAGTCAGAGTCTGCTGATATAGAAGAACCAAAACTGGAGAGTGAAGGGACCAATGAAGAGGAACTTAATGTTCACATCAGCCCAACTCCTGCTGACAGGAAATCACCCACTGACAAAACACCCAAGGTAGTTTAACAGGATGAGTTCATAAGATTAAAAAATCGACCAAAACATAAAGAAGGTGGCTTTTAAATGACATTCATAAAAAATCTGGAAAATTAGCAGCAATTCACCGTGAGACACGAGTAAAGATAAAGAGTTTGGCTCAGACAGAATTCGCAGATTAACGTATTTATGTTGCACTTTGGACCCCCTCCAGATTACAGTTAAAATGTCACAGCAAAGATGGCCGAGAGAGTGTGTGAGCCTGCAAAGTTTGATGTCTATGTATTATTTAATGTCGTTGCAGCAAGACAAGTGGCAGCCGCTTCTCAACACTGTAGCCGGCGTCCAGAAGTACCGCTGGCTGAAACACAGTGTTCAAGGTGTCTTCTCTCAGTCCAGCCTCATGGCCACCATTGTGGAGTTTGCACTGAAAGAGGAGCCACTGGATGTGGAGAAAATGAGGAAGTGTCTTCTTAAGCAGGTGGGAGTCAGTGTGTGATAATGTTTTAAGGCATAGTACATGATACGGATGGAAAAGGATCAAGTCTGTTTCTTCATAGCTGGAGAGGGCTGAAGTCAGGCTGGAAGGCATCGACACCATGCTGAAGCTGGCCTCTAAAAGCTTCCTGCTGCCGTCTGTGCAGTATGCAATGCTCTGCGGCTGGCAGAGGGTCATACCGGAAGGGACCAACATTGGGTAGGTCACCAGGTTTAAATCTATGTTAAAATTACTTTTTTATTTAAATTATTATAGACTATCGCATTAGTTATTGCCTCCGCCAAGGAGGTTATGTTTTTGGTAGTGCATCCTTGAGTGCACGTGTGTGTGCGCCATTCTGTCTGTAAACACGATAGCTGGGAAAAGTTTTGAATGAATTCCGATAAAGCTTTGTAGAGGTCAGAGGTCATGTTAACAGTCCATTTAAAATTAGGTTTACATCCACTTCTTCAAGGTCAACGTTATGATTTGTTGGTTAAACATGGGCAAAAGGCCTCATAACTTAGAAACAGATTCTTACAAGTGTGGTGTGTATTATCAACAAATGGAAAGTACTGTGTGAAGATTTAAAATATGTCATCTCTGACCTCTGACCTTTATATTTCACACCTGCCTTTCCTTCAGATTGACCCCAAAATGTGTTTTATCTTTAAAGAAAGTATTGTCAAGAGAACGACAATGATCTGCCTGGTTAGTTAGAAATATAATATTATAATAAGCTCAGATTATTCATGTCCACTTATTTACAAACCCTGTTATCCATGACCTGCTCCTACATAATGTTTGTATAATCAGAGTAAACGTCTGTCATGCGGCTCTGATCTGACTTAAAGTCCGTTTAAAAAGAACAAAGAAAACAAAATGATTACATAGAAAATACAATCCTGTTACATTTTATAAATGCCAGTGAATTCTGCCCAGACAGGGAGCTGCTTTAATGGAGGTTTGTGCTCGGAGTGCTTCTTGTTCTGATGTTGGTGTTTTTTAGCCACATGTGGTGTTTGTGTGTCGTTCTCAGAGAGCCCCTGTCTGACTGCCTGAAGGATGTAGATCTGATTCCTCCCTTCAACCGCATGCTTTTGGAGGTGACGTTTGGAAAGTTGTATTCCTGGGCCATCCAGAACATTCGCCACATCCTGCTTGAAGCAAGCGCTCGCTTCAAAGAGCTAGGTGAGCACTGAAAATAAGTGCTTAAGTAATACACTGTTGTGTAATCTTAGACCTGTTGTAGACGATCTAACCAAATGACCACCTGTTCCTGGGGCCAGGTGTGCAGCCTGTTCCCTTGCAGACCATCACAAATGAGAACCCGGCAGGACCAAGCCTTGGAACCATTCCGCAGGCCCGCTTCCTTCTGGCCATGATACACATGCTGTCCCTGAAACACGGGTCTAACAGCCTCAGTCTCTTGCTCAATTCAGGCATATTGGCCCTAACACAGAGTATTCTCAGACTGATAGGTGAGTAGTGTCCAGTCAAAGACACACAGACCACCCAGAATGGAATCAGAGGGGAGTGCGTTCATATTGTTCACACAGTATTGAAGCAGTGTCTCTTCTCTGATGGTGCTGTTTTAGGTCCCAGCACAGACAGCAGCGAGGAGGACCTGAGTTTATGTGCACATGGAGGCTCGGCCACAGTCCTGGAGGAGTCCAGAAAGGAGGCAGCTCCCGCCCCCCTACCTGCCTCTGGGCCAGAGCTGGCTGCCATGATGAAGATAGGCACCAGAGTCATGAGGGGAGTTGACTGGAAATGGGGTGATCAGGTACCTGAATCCATTTTACTCTAGCTGATTATTTTATGGACTATTGAGTATTTAACAGTGTGTTGCTCTGTTCAGGACGGTCCAGCACCAGGCCTTGGCAGGGTCATCGGGGAGCTGGGTGAGGATGGTTGGATCCGGGTTCAGTGGGATACAGGCAGCACAAATTCCTACAGGATGGGCAAAGAGGGAAAGTACGACCTTAAACTTGCGGAGCCACCACCAGCTACTCAGCCCCCCGCTGAGGACTCAGACACAGAGGATGATACAGGTAAGTTGAAAGTGCAGCCTCAGGGAGATCCCCACAGCTTCAGGCAAAGTGTGGTGTCCCAGCTATGACCTGATATGTCTTCTCCTTTATACAGAGGGCGAGCTGATTGAGAAGAGCAGCCACCCTACGGCAATGATGCTCACCAGCACAGTGAACCTGCTGAAGACGCTGTCACTCTCAGCTGGGATCCATGCAGAGGTGCTTCAGCCAGATGCTACTCGGACTCTGTGTGGGTTGCTCAGGATGCTCGTGGAAAGTGGAGCTAATGACAAGACTGGTAATTGAATTGCCATTTTCTTTTTTTTCTTTATATATATATATAAAAAAAGTCTTTATATTGAGTAGCATCTTATTCCAACCGGACCCCCTCTGTGCTGTCAGGTTGTCACTCGCACAGATTGGTGTCTCAGGAGCAGCACAGGAGCTGGTGTACCCTCGGCTTCATACGCAGCATCGCTCTCATGCCCCAGATGTGCAGCACCCTCAGCACCTCTGCATGGATTGGACTGCTCATCCGAATTGTTGAGGGGCACCAGTCCTTCAATGCTATAACCCTGCAGAGACAGGTGGGGTATCATGATTGATTTGCTTCCTCTACCATCAATGATGCCACTCTCTAGTTCTAGTAAACTAGAAAAATCTTGTTGCATAGAGGAATGTGTTTTCCCTAATTAAATATAACTAAAAGAAGCATAATAATAAATTATTGGCAGTTCTAAACAGATAGTGAAAGGAAAAGCATATCATTCCCTAAAATACAGAGAAACTAGTCAGTTAAACATGAACTAACCAGATGTTAGTTAATCCTGTTTTGACTAGCAGTTAAATTTAGACTTTTTAATCTCCCAGTGAATTAGTCGCAGTCTCTCTGTGGAGATCTCATCCCTTCTCTCGTCCATCCTGTGTTTCCAGATCTTGGCGCTACGTCTTCTTCAGGCGGTCCTGCCTTCGTGGGACAAAACGGAGCGCTCTCAGGACATGAAGTTCTTGGTGGAGAAGTTGTTCGGTTTCTTGGGAAGCCTGCTGAGCACCTGCTCGTCAGATCTGCCTCTTCTTCGAGGTGCTGGCGTGACTCGGGCTTAAAGTAACAAATCTGATGCGTTCATTGTCGTATGTAATTTTTACTGGTTGCTCCCCCCTCACAGAAGGTTCCTTGAGAAGGAGGAAGTCCCGCCCACAGGCATCTCTAACAGCCACTCACAGCAGCACGCTAGCAGAGGAGATCGTGGCTGTCCTGCGTACTCTGCACTCTCTCAGCCAGTGGAACAGCCTGATAAACGATTACATCAACAGCCAGCTGAGCTCCATCGCAGATGTTATGGCAGGCTGCCAGTCTGAAGCGGTAAGATTTATTGCAGCATTACGAGTCCAATTACCGTGTTGATAAATGTTAACTCACAGTGCTTTCATTCTGCCAGTCTGCTCTAACAAAGTGGTTATTGTAAATGTCCATAACTGTCAGTGCTTCCTGGAGGAGTATTTTCCTGATTTGGAGGGTCACAGAGTGGGCAGTCTGATGGCAGTGCTGGCAGTGATTGGGGGAATCGATGGGCGCCTCAGGCTTGGCGGCCAGGTCGTTCATGAGGAGTATGGAGAGGGAACAGTCACACGTATCACCCCAAAAGGGCGCATCACTGTCCAGTTTCATGAGATGAGGACCTGCAGGGTTTGCTTGCTCAGTCATCTGAAAACGGTACGGGAATGTTAAGATGTTCACGGATGCATCAAAGCTGGCTTCACACAACAGTCTGGCTCTATTTATTGTCTCATTTCTTTTTTTTTCTTTTTTTCTTTAGCTTCCTGCCATATCCTTCAGTGTGCAGAACCTGCCATTCACTGAGCCCATGCTGGAAGTTTGGGCCCAGCTGGTCAGCCTGGCTGGAAGCAAACTGGAAAAACAACGCATGAAGAAGTCACTTAGTCGAGGGCTAACAGGTGCAGAGACTTGATGGTCTTGCATGCGACTGATGAACCAGCCTTTAAACACATTCATCGACTTTGTTTACATCAGTGTCTTTTAAGTGTCTTGGCAACATGTAAGAATTTGCTTTGACTGAATGCTGAAAGTCAAGTTTAGTGGGTGTAATCAAAGCTCTTGTTTCCAGCCGACCAGGTGGACATCCAGTTGCTGCGCTGCCAGCAACTGAGGCTGTATATTTTGAAGGCAGCTCGGGCCTTGCTGTCTCATCAGGACAAACTCAGGCAGATCCTCTCCCAGCCAGCAGTGGTAGACATAGGACCCAACCCCAGTGGTAAGACCTCGCCCAGTGAAAGGTTGCGCTAATTAATGGAAGTTTGGTCTTCAGGGAATATTACTGCTGTTTAGTCCAGTTAAGTGGCTTCATGGTTTGGTTCACTATTCTTTAGGTTTTAGATTCACTTTCATCACAAAGAAAAGATCTGAGTAAAGTTCTCAGGACATTACTGAGAATATGAGGTGTGTTTCCACACTTGGAGCTAGCTCTTTAGACTCAGCACAGTAGCCACTGTTTTTTTTTTTTTTTTTTTTTTTTTAGATTACTTCTGGGTGGATGTCTAGCAAGTTGCTGGTCAGTGTTTAGCTCATTCTTCATTTACCTTTTAGGTGAAAATGGTAAACTTGTCTGTCTCTCTGTGTGCAGAGGATCCTGTGGCCTCATCTCCTGATGTTGGTGACTTGTCTCCTGAGGGACCTCTGCCTCCACTGATCCTCCTGCAGCAGCTGCTTTCAGCTGCCACGCAGCCCTCCCCCATCAAAGCTATTTTTGACAGGCAAGAGATGGAGGTACGTCAGTAGCGCTGACTACAGATGGCTGATGTTGGCAGTGATGTTGCTGATGTATTAGGTGTGACCTCAGCGTTATCTATATCTGTAGGCGGCAGCTCTGGCAGTGTGTCAGTACCTGGCTGTGGAATCTGCCCACCCATCTTCACCACTGTTTGAGGAGAGCAGCTCCAGCGAGGCCACCACACCCATCACAACGCAGCATATCAGACCACCCAAACAGAAGAAACAGAAGACCTCTCCTGTCCCCCCCTTACCCATAGTCGCTCAGATCATGGAGATGGGCTTCCCACGGAAAAACATTGAGCTTGCCTTGAAGTCTCTGTCTGGAACTACAGGCAGTGCCTCTGGTGTCCCAGGTACTTAACACATTACAGAAACCTGAGTTAGTACACTGGAATGCTGGCTAGATGCAAGCATGTCTGGAAATGTTCCCATCTACTTCAGAGGCCTTTTAGGTCAGGAAGTATTCATGGTATAAAGGCAAAAAATGTAAATATTAGGGCTGCAACGATTCATCGACGTAATCGATGACGTCGACTACAAAAATTTGTCGACGTAAAATTTCAGCGT
>JAVDPK010016827.1:0-16053 GCA_034780415.1 Cichlasoma orientale
GTGTGTGTGTGTGTGTGTGTGTGTGTGTGTGTGTGTGTGTGTGTGTGTGTGTGTGTGTGTGTGTGTGTTTTTTCTGGAGTTCAGCCCACTGCAGATGAGGTCACTGTGTAGCCATGCCAGAGAGGCTAATGGGAAAGTGTGTGTGTGTGTGTGTGCGTGCGCAAAGAAAACTAAATCTTCAATCACCATTCAATCTAGGAAGGATAACACCCTCGGTTTGCAGGATTAGTTTAAGCAAACATGTTAACCATGCTACATACATGCCAAACCTGACTTGGCGTGTCCTTGAAGCATGCAGACTGGTTTATATATTGTGTTTGGACTTCAAATATGTTTTAAGAAGAAAAAACAAGTTTTGTGAGTTGTAGCTGCTTTGCCTGGGGCCCGATAACCTGACTGGGAGATGACATCATCAGTTCATCGGCCCTCAATTGCATCCACATGTCCCGCTTTTTTTTTTCTCTCCTTTCACTACATTCTTGCTACCCTTTTTTTTTAAAAAAAATATTTTTGTGATTTATTTTCTCTTTCTATGTTTTTGCTTTTAGTTTTAAAAACGCAACTTTTCTTTTCTGTTTTTTCCCCCCTTTCTTTTGCCATCATCTGCTGCTGTTCTCGTTCATTACTTAAATCTGCGTGCTTCACGGAGCAAAGCAGGGTGACTGTGAGAATAATGGAGTAGAACCAGTTAGTCTCATCTGTCATAATTGAAAAGGGAGTAGGTGTTAATATTTTAGCTTGTTAGATGATAATGCTGAAAGTGCTGCAGGAGAAAAACAGAAATATAGGTTTGGTCTTGTTCCCCTTTGGGAGCATTTATTTGCACTATGTCTGCTAGTTAAAGCTTTCACTGCTAAATAAACTTGTGGCGTTATTTTATTTTATTTTTTCTGTCAAGCAAACTCATGTAGGTCTCAAATAAAAGAGGATTTTTTTTCCCCATGAGGCATGTCGCAATCTCACAAGAATTTAGAAAACAGCCAAAGAGGTGCACTTAAACTTCACTTTTTAGACATTTATGTTCGCAAGCTTTTTCACACTAGGCATATCAAATTAAAGGCTAACCCCACAAAAATTATTCAGAGTCAGGTCAGAGATGGCAGCAAAGTACATATTCAAGCAAATGTACAAAAGACATTTAAACGGTTTCTGCCAGCTCCTCGTTCAGCAGATCTCTTCGTGTGATGTCAGCAGTATTAAGGTCTAGAATCTATCCCAGATCAGTTGTGTCTTAGTTTAACATGTGAATGCCTTCCATTTAGAGACACCATCTCCTCATTAGAACCGACTCTGCAAGTTGCATAACTTGGTGATGTAAGGCTGTATTCTGCGCCTGGTTGGTATTTGCTTTAATCCTTTAATTGCTTCATGGCAACTGTGGCTGCCTGTTTTAAAGGCATAGATAGCTGTGGTTGATAACATTTCATTTCTAATTGTTTTTGGTTTGTAATGGTGATTACTTATTGTTGGTACAGCTATTGTTGAGGAAGATTATCATGTTTTATTGAAACACTGAGTGGCATTTCTAATATTTAGCCTGCCCTTATTTTTATAAATTGGAGCTTTTTATGAGTGTAGGATTAATAGAGACCTGCTGTCTTAGGCCCTGTTACTTTTAATAAAGTGTAGCCAGTAAAGCGACAGCTAAATCTATGCTGCAGTGTAAACGACTGGTAGTTCCTGAGTCATCAGACTTCTTTAGTCTGCAGTGGTCATTAGAAATTATACCTTGCCATTGGGTAATTAATGCAACACAAACAGAAATTTAATTAAAAAAAATAAATGAAAAGGCCACCTCAGGCACACACAACATTGTTGCTTTTTGCCTTCTTTCTTGGGGCTGAGGTTTATATTTCTTTTCTTTATTCTCTTTTGGGAGTTTAGTGTTAATTTGATAATCAAAATGCAGAGAGTTATGCCTGAAAATCAGCTCTTCAGGTTTTTAAAGTTCACTCCTTACTTCGAGCCCCTTGATAGAAAACTGATCTTACCCAAGACTGGGAATGATAAAGGCTGTTAAAACCTTGTCTAAAAAATACTTTCACAGGAGATATTTCTCTTGTGGGAGAGAAGTCCTCCTTATTCCTTCGAATATCTATGCCCAGACCAACTCCCAAACCAGAGTTCACAAGGTCCTGTTTCGCTCAGAGGCGGAGCTGGCATTTCCATCACTTGTGTTCAATTACAAGTTTAATCCAATCCCTCAAAACCCAATTTTATGGGAAAGAAAAAAAAATAAAAGCACACAAGAAATGCCGATATGTAATATGCCCCTTATGCTAGTGGAGCACTCTCCTCTGTTTTCTTAGCTCTTGTTTTCTTACAGGGTTACAGTTTGAACCTTGATAGTTTCTTTTAATTGTATTTCATTTTTAAGCTGTTGCCTTGGACAAATCCTTCTGTTTTCTAAGCAGTGCTATGAAGGGTCATAGAAGTGGCACACTGAAAATGCAAGAAGAAATGCAGCTGCTTAGTCTGTCTTGGCTTTCTTCCCTTCATTTATCAAAATGTTTAATAAAATTGAAGAAGTATGACTAAACTGACCTCATCTGCTCACTATAGCTAATAAATGGGCCCAACAGCTTGTGATCAGGCCAGCAGTTCTCCTCTGAGTTGATTCTCTGCCAGACTCCTAATTTATGGTCATCTTCTGACACATCATTGGCTGAGCAGGCAGATGGTGGATACGTTTGAGTGAGGGACGAACAGCACATCTGCAGGTTTCTGCTTTGGCACAGCCACGTTTTCTGTGGCCTTTTTCTTCTAATACTCTAGTAATTCAGGTAATGCAGGAATATGTGGTGTGAAGTTCCAAAAACTTAATTATTTTGTTTATTAACCCTGCAATGCAATAACTCTGAATAAAACAGTATTTATTATGGCTTTAACCACTTGGCTTAAAAGAAAAGATTCCTCTTCCTTTCTTTGTGAAAAACTCAAGACAGACTTGATCGATGGTGAGTTGGCAGCCAGCGAATTACTAAAATTAAGAATAGAAGAAGCTATTCAGCTCCTCTCTAACTGTGTTTAATACCAATTCATCAAGCAACTCCTGTCTTGTCCGCAGGCATTTTACACATGAGGCTGATGCTGGATTAGCCAGGTAAGCTGCATTGTTTTGACTGGGCAACAAGACTCTGCTCTGAAGCTAGTGCTAATGGGATCACAGTTTTACCGTCTGGAGTCAAGCTGTTTAAGAAAGGGGACCGGATGGTGTATGCCAATTACACGCATATCACTCTTCTCTGCTTGCCTTTTATTTTCTCTGTCAGAGTCCTGGAAAGGAGGTTAAAATTTGTTTTTAGGTTGAATGCAGGATTCATCCAGGAGAGCAGCAGATCAACTTTTTACTCTCTCGCAGCTGATCAAGGAGCCTTGGAGTTTACTAATTCAGCCTGCATGTGTTTTGTAGACTCACATTAGACTTATAAACAGGTTCCCCCAGCGATTCTGTAGGGCTTTCCACAGAGAAACCCATGGCTGCTTGTCTGTGCTATTAAGTGCCGGTACACTCGGACTGAAAGCTGTGTTCGCTTTCTTGGCATTAAGCTGGACCTGCTCATTGTGTGTGTTGGACTTTGCCTAGGCTTTTTTTTTTTCCTGTCTCCATTACTTTTTGTGAGTCTTGTTGCCAGATTTGAAGGCATAGCAGCCGTGAGGAAGGCATCAGGCAGGTGATAAAGAGGCACCATCCCAGGAGGACCTCCAGTGCTCCCTTAAACAGTTTGCAGCTGAGTGTGTTGCAGCTGGAAAGCAAATCAGCATCTTTAAGTCTGAGGCCATGGGTTTCACTCAAAAAAGGATGTTATTATGATGCTGAAATAGACTAAATGATTAGAAAAACAAGGAACGAAGGAAGAAAGCCAGTAAACTGTACCAGACACTGGGTGATTTTAACTGCCTTTGAATTAGTAATTTTATTGTACAGAGTTAGGCTGTCCAGCTCTCTTGTCTGGTTAGACGCCGCCTCCTTTGGCATTTCCATACAGGAAAAGAAACATCAGAGCCAGGAAAAAACAGTAGTGTTATCTGGCAAACATTGGATGCTAACACCCTAAACTAAGATGATAAACATGGGCAAATATATGTATATAGCACTGTCCCTGTTAGCATGTGAGTTGAACATGTTAGGATGTGGGTCTTTTAGATGACTTGAGCATTTATCCCAAAAGACTGAAGTGTACAGACTCATAGGGCTGTTTTAAATCTTTTTTAGAGCATGTGCATTCCTTTCTTACATCTGTAGTGCTCACTGATGATGTATTGATGAGAAAGCCACATCAGTTGTAAAGTGAAAACATGATAGCTCTAAGAGTGCTTTGTGGTTTTTGGGTAAAGTCTATGAAGAGTTTGTGATTCTGAACTGAAGTGGACAGATGAGCGCATTGATGTCCTTTGTGTGTTGAACATGTGTGTGTGGTTAATGCTGAGATGCTGTCAGGCCAGTAATAAACCATAGGAAACACACATACACACACAGTCTTAGAACATGTTCTGATAGCTGAAATTGGAACAACCACATTGCTGCAATGGCATAGTGATGTGAAGATGTAATCATCCTTTGACACACAATCTGTAGCACGTGCAAGTGTTGATATGATATGTGTTGAATTTTCTGCATTAAAATGTGGCTAAAACAGGTCATCTGTTCAGCACATGGCACCTGGTAGTGCTACTTTTCCAGAGAAATGAAAATGAGAGAGGGATGCTGATTTTTAGCCAGGCTGTGTGGCTTCCTTGGTCTGGAGCATATATTTTGAGAAGAAACAGTGTGAGATTAAAAGATAGTTGAAGAGGATTTGGAGTAAGAGTGGAAATTTTCACGTTTAAATATTTAGGCATCTGCAAAGCAAGAAGCAAAAAGAGAGAGAGAGAGAGAGACAGGACTGTGAAGGAGATGAAAGAGACAAGCGTATCACCGTGTACCTTATGTTGTTTACTCAGGGGATAAATGCAAGATTTAACTCGGTTCAAACCTATTTAAGCCAAAGTCAAGGAAGCTGAAATGCAGTCGGGAATGCAAAGAAAGGGGAAATAAACCCTTGTGTGCTTTGGACAAATATATCCTTGGAATAAATTTGTTGGAATAAATTTATTTTGAAAATCATCTTAGTGGTAGATTTTTCAATTCTATGATTGTATTTTAACATTTTGGGACTTTGCATGTGCAGTGAGAGTTGTATCATTCATTAGGTTATAGAGCAGGGTGTTTCGGTTAACACAGATTCCTAACACGTGAAAGATCCCTGCTTCGAGATCAACGGGAGATATAAAACCCAGCCTCAGGGGGTCTTAGGCTAGCGTACTCCTAGTGCCGGTCCCAATCCTGGATAAATGGGGAGGGTTCCATCAAGAATGGCATCTGGTGTAAAATCTGTGCTAAATCAAATATGTGGATCCATCCGCTGTGGTGACCCCTCAGGAATAAGACAGCAGCTAAAAGAAGCTTTTAGAGTGGAGCAAATTTTATGTCAGTTTAGTCTGTACAATGCTTCAAAATGGTGAAAATAACTGTAAACTCAAAATATTAAAGTGACATATTAAGGCAAATCCCTTAAAATTGCTAAGAGTTTACAAGGTAAAGTTTGGTGTTTTGCCTAAAAGTTGACTGAAACATTTAATTAATTACCAAAACTGTTACATTTTCTTTCAACTCACAAATGGAGACCAAAGGAAAAGTAAGAAGTGCGCCAGTCAGCCAGTGCTTCCTGCAGAGGCTTTACTTGAACAGTCTGTCCAGGTATATTAACGCCTGACCAAGAACATTTCGTGACTCATACACTCATAATTTGGAAGTTTTGTCACTGCTTAACCAGCTGCCCCCGACCCTTTCCATCTCGTCATTCCCTGCCAGCTGGCTGACAGACCATGTCACTGTTGTTGTGACATGATCAACGGCATTCGCTTACTTCTCCAGTGAGTCTGATCCCGCAGACGGACAAGCTCAAACGCCATCATCTCACAGAGGCTGCAGAGCAGAACAAGGACTACCATAACAGTAGAACTGGAGTCTGACCATGGCGTGAGAGCCTCACAAGAGAGACAGCTAGATACTCCTCCTTTTTTATGGTAGTATTTAATCATTCTTTTAAGAAAGCGTAGGTGGGCCTTATTTGGTGTGT
Source organism: Cichlasoma orientale (assembly GCA_034780415.1). Taxonomy (NCBI): domain Eukaryota; kingdom Metazoa; phylum Chordata; class Actinopteri; order Cichliformes; family Cichlidae; genus Cichlasoma; species Cichlasoma orientale. Next base: position 6,123 of record JAVDPK010016827.1, read on the forward strand.
GTGTGTGTGTTCAGCCAGCTTGTGCTTTAGATTATTTAATAAAGTATGATGTTTTAGATTTTACTTTTAGAAAGAATGGCAGGAAAAGAGATGAAAGAAACTGTATGTTATGAACGCTCAGGAATAAATGTGTCACACAGGGCTAAAGACACACCACAGACATGCCGTCTACTCATGTATTAATCATCATTAGGCCAAGATGAACCACAGAGTCTTTATGTGAACATGTTTAAGGTTTCCACATTGTATCTGAAGACAGAGAATTCTAGTGAACTTAATCACTCTACTGGTATGACTATTTTTGGTCCTTAATTGCATATGTGCCTGTGGTGGATCAGTAAAGCCTTTTTTCAGTTTGGCATGCGGATGCAGACAACTAGTCTCCTTCCAAGGCTGCAAGCCCAGTGCGGGTCCATTCTCTACACAGCCAGATTACAGAGTGGACGCTGGTGGTACATGAGCCGAGACAACCAGGAACTTCGACAAAACGACTTTAAATTGCATAGAAGAACCAGTCACCACCTTCATGTTAGACGTAGCTATACCCGTAGGCCACATCTAAATGTGGTCTCTATTTGAGAAGGGAGCATTTCTACCCACCAACAAACCCTCAGCACATTTACTTAGTTTAGAAGAAGCCTTTATCCTGTACTGTGTGGTGGTGTTGAATTGGGCATTTGAGTGCCAATTTAGACTATACGTGTAATTGCAAGTGAGTGCATGTTTATGTGTTTACAAGGGAGAGTGAACAGAGCCAGGTTGGCCACAAAGTCTAACCAGGTCCAGAATGTCTGAGTGGAGCAACTCCTAAATACTGTCTTGAGGTCATATATATATATATATATATATATATATATATATATATATACAGAGACGTGGAGAAAATATAGTTGGTACCCTTCTGTCAAAGAAAGAAAAACCCAGAATGGTCACTGAAATAACTTGAAACTGACAATGTAATAATAAAGATTACTGAAAATGAACTAATGGAAATCTGACATTGCTTTTGAATTGTGGTTTAACAGAATTCTTTTAAAAAAACAAACTAGTGAAACTGGCCTGGACAAAAACAATGGTACCTCTAGAAAAGATTGAAAACAAGTTGACCATAGGGACATGTTAAACTAAGGTGTGTCCTGTAATTAGCATCACAGCCGTCTTCTAACTTGTAATCAGTCAGTCTGCATATTTAAAGGGTGAAAAGTAGTCACTGTGTTGTTTGGTATCATGGTGTGTGGGTGTACCACACTGAACATGGACCACAGAAAGTTAAGGAGTGAGCTAACTCAGGAGATGAGAAGGAAAGTTATTGACAAGCTCGTTAAAGGCTATAAGACCATCTCCAAGCAGCTTGATGTTCCTGTGACTACAGTTGCACGTATTAGTCAAAAGTTTAAGGTCCACAGGACTGTAGCCAATCTCCCTGGATGCAGCCGCAAGAGGAAAATTGATGACAAATTTAAGAGACCGAGAATACAAATGGTAACCAAAGAGACCAGAACAACTTCCAAAGAGATCAGAGGTGAATTCCAAGGTTAAAGTATATCAGTGTCAGATCACACCATCTGTCGCTGTTTGAGCCAAAGTGGACTTGATGGAAGACAACTGAGGAGGACGCCGCTGTTGAAAGCAAATCGTAAAAAGTGAGACTAGAATTTGCCAAAAAGCATATTATAAGCCACAAAGCTTCTGGGAGAATGTCCTTTGGACAGACTACACAAAACTGGAGCTTTTTGGCAACTCACAGCTCGGTATTCACAGATGGGGGAAAATGATGCATACAAAGAAAGGAACACTGTACCTAATGTGAAACATGGAGGAGGCTCAGTTATGTTCTGGGGCTGCTTTGCTGCATCTGGCATAGGGTGTAATCTGTGCAAGGCATTCTGGAGCAAAATGTGCTGCCCAGTGCTTTGCCTCAGTCATAGGTCATGGGTCCTCCAACGGGATAATGATGCAAAACACACAGCTAAAAACACCCAGGGATGGCTAAGAACAAAACACTGAACTATTCTGGAGTGACCTTCTATGAACTCTGATTGAAATCCTAATGAACATCTGTGGAAGGAGCTGAAACATGCAGCCTGGGGAAGACAGCTGGAGCAGTTTGCACACGAGGAATGGGCCAAAATACCTGTCAACAGGTGCAGAAGTCTCATTGAGATTTAACAGAAATCACTTACTTGGAGTGATTGCCTTAGAAGGTTGTGCAACAAAATATCAAGTCCAGGCCAGTTTCATTAGTTTGTTTTTTAAAATAATTCTGTTGAACCACAATTCAAAAGCAATGTATAATTTTCATGAGTTAATTTTCAGTAAATTTTAATTTATTATTACTTTTGTCAGTTTCAAGTGATTTCAGTGACCATTGTGGGTTTTTATTTCTTTAATGGAAAGGAACCAACAATTTTGTCCACCTATGTATATGTAGCAGCCACTCACGCAGCCACGAGGAGCTTTACAGACCAACATAGACTGAAAGAATTTAAGCCTTCACAAGTGTACATCAGGGCTCAGGTCTTTCCCGTCAGGTCTTGTTCCAGTGTGCTGAAATACTTTAATCCCTTAGCCTCTCCTATGCTAGCTGTAAAATCCTCTTTCTGAAAGGCATGGGTGGATATTTTTACAAGCCTGGCCTCAGTTTAGGTCAACATGGGAGTATAAATACAAAACATCAATGTTGTCTTTGCTTGGGCATCCATTTGAATGTCTTGGGTTTGTTGCACAAACCTCTCTCTGTCCTGCTTCAGTAGAGTGGTAAGGCTGTTGCTCTTGCAGATAAAAGCCCTGTGGCTTTTCTCTTGTTCCTCCAGCCTGTGCAGAGCCTCATTATAGGAACAGGTAACCTCCTGAAGCTGCTTCATCATCTGTTTGGAGGAATGCTTGTGGGCTTCTGCCAAGTGTTTGAGCTGAGGGGGTAAAAGGGAAAACAAAATGGACATAAAGGATAAAACTTGAGTTTACCTTGACTTGTTGTGGAGTTAACCACAGGGAGTGAGTGCTGTCAGGGGTGCTGCTGTTCTGAAACTGAGACACGATCCGCAATACAAACTTCTATGTTCACAAAATGCTGCTCCATCTTGACCTGTGCAACATAGTAGTGTAGTGTAAATCTGATGAGTAAAGCTGTTATTACTTTAAAAGCAGCAAGAATTATTTTTGGCCTTATTAAAATCATAAGCATTTAGGCTGGTTTGATGAGCTTCTGAGATTTAAGACTTTCAAGATTTTTGCTGCCCCCCTATTCTCTTTGTTGTGGTAGAAATGAATCAAAACACTGCACACTTACAGATTTGTAACCATGGCAGAACACCTCCACCACATGCAACACCTGTACTGCAATGTAACAAATGTGTGCAATGATGCAGCAGTAATAGACACTCTTTTGTCAAACAGTAATGCATTCATCTCATTAAATTTGATTATCTGCTCCAGATGGCGTCTAGTTTTCTTACTCTTAGCAGTTGGTACCTCAGCATTTGGTCTTTCGTACACATCTTGCAAGTGGTCCTGCTGGGCCCAGAGGGTGTCTCTCTGCAGGGCGCGAAGCACCATCTTCTGTCTGCTGAAACCGTAGTGGGTCCCAAGTAGACCTGAATCTGTCTTCTCTGATTTTAAAACAGCAATTACCTCATCCCTGGCCTGGTTTAACAAACAGAGCAGGAGAACAGTGCCTTTAATTTCAGTTTCTTCTCATGGCTGCAGCTGTAGTGACACTCACACGGTGACTTTTGAGTTTCACAGGAGCGAGATTCAACGACAAAATAAGTGTGAATATGTAATAGGAAGCAAATCGTCTTACCTGTAGTTCCCCCTCCAGGATACTGAGCAAAAAGAGCATGTCATCACAGGACAGGTCTTCTCTTGTGTGTCTGCCCTTCCACCTCTCTCTCTTGCCTTGCATGTTGTCCTTTTCAATTATGATTATCAGAGCCTGGGTAGGGTATAAGACGATCTGTGATCTTGATGATGGGAAGGAATTGTGTTGCTTTGCTGCTTTTACCAATGGGGTATGTCTGTCGTGGAATCGGAGAAGCTAAAAAATAAGAAATGATTGGAGATGGCAGCTGAACATTGGTGACAAAGAAAAATGCATGCTTTGCATTAAAGAAGTTAAACAAGGTCATGAATTGTGTCTTTACAGTACAAGTGGTTATTGTGTGGCTTTTGTAAGTGTTGCAGATTATATAAGCTTTGATGAGCTAGTCCAAAGTCAGAGGGCCTCTTGTCATAACAGTTAGTGTTACTGAAATAGATAGGCCTGCGCCTGGCACTACTTTGCGTGAGCCTTATGTCATCTCATAGTCTTACTCTTAGCACATTTACAGCAATCACTGTTAGTGTGGCTGATAAAATGGACTAAATATTTCCATAAAGTAGGACATGATTACCAACCATACATCTAGATATAGTACGTGTGTTATTAAAGCAAATCACATAAGTTAAACATTGTTTGCTGGCCAAATTTCTCTGTGTTCTCACCCCAGACACACAAAGCAATCAGGTTCATATTAGTGAAAGATGATGTCATCTCTCTACTTTTCAGCTCTGCTTTTCAGGCCCAAGGTCTCACTGTGGCCAAGAACAGCTCTTATTCTACGGTACTTGATCATTTATTTATTTTTGATAAGTAACTGAAGGGCCTTGTATTTTGAGGAAAAAGTATTTAACAATTTTAAAGTGCCCACAGGTTGTTGTTTTTTGTTTTTGTTTTTTTCAGTATGTGTGTTTGAAAACAATAAGACCTTCTCAGAACCTTTCGTTGGTGCATGTTAGAAAGTCTTTTATTGACCAAAAAAAGCAGTGAAACTCTATTTTTCTCACTAGCTCTTTCTCTTAACACATGCACACACTGCTTGTGTTCATCAAGGCCTGAGAGCAACTTTGAGGCTCTCTAAACAAGGTGAGCACTGGTACGTAAGAGACAAACATTGTGCAAGAAGAAACAAACCAAGCAGAAAAAAAAAACAGCCTTTAACTAGTTCAGACTGTGGCCAATAAAATCCTTCAGTTACTAAATCACTGTGCTGGCTCATTTAAAGGAAGGTATCCACATTGAAGTATTTTTCTCTTGCCCTTGGTCAGGAAAGAGAGTGAGTGACGTTCTCGGACTCCCTCCCTTCCACTTGATGCCTTCTCTGTATCAATTAGGAAGACGGATGAAGCTGTCTGGACTGTCGATGCATTTCTTTTGTACTTCCCTTGACATTTAGCTACAGAAAAAGGACAATAAAAACTCAACACAACTGTTTGGAAGTTTAGATAAGACTTGGAAAACTGAGTTCCGCAATATACAAGACTGCAAAGTTATCATATCCGAGTATAATTTGATATTATTTGTCCCGAGGTCCAGATTTGAAGGATGGAAGTAATTGAGTTTGTGCACTAAAGGTAAACTATAACTCATCTTGAATAGGTTCAGATAAAGACATGCAGTAGATCTGATGTGGGCACATATTTTCTATGGTGGCCTGGGGTCTGTGTTCCCTGGAAATAAGCGTTAACATATTTCTTGTTCCTTTTGTCTTCCCATCCGACGGTGTTTTTAGTGTGTGCAAGTCGAATCACGACACGTGCTGCTGTTTCCTTGCCCTTGGCACTCGATTGATTAATAGTGATGGGCTGGAACACCTCACTTGCTCTCTCTGGCTCTCAGGCTCTCTCTCACACACACACAACATGAACCAGGCTGTGCTTTCTTTAGTGCCCACACAGTGTCTAGACGAGCACATGCTTGCTGATGTCTAAGCGCACTCTCACACAATGCCAGGGATGTGAAAATACCTCGGTACTTCAGTTGTGGCTCAGAGCCAAAGTCAGCCTTAATAATGGTTACCAGGGCTGCCCTGTTAAGGACAGTCCGCTGGCAGGCAACTTGGCAGTGTCACATGTGGCTGTGCCTCTGTTTGTTTATCTGAACACCACCGGGGACAACATGCCTGCATCCCTCCTGCCCGCTACTTTGTACCCAGGAGGCCGCTGCCTGCTCTCAGAATAAACCATTACCATTTCCTAAAATTAATCTTATTCACGACACCTTGTCCCAACCAGAACTGGTCACACATCCTGCTACAGGCAGTACCTTTGCGGAAAAGTTGTCCATGGTCCAAAAACAATGAATGTACACCTGTTCCTTGGTATTATCCAACCAGCTGTGTAATTGGCCTCCAAACTAGAGTTCCTTTTACACATGCACTGCAGCCTTGGACTGTTCTAGACATTACCTTGCCGAGGCGAGAAGGAAAATGAGTGAAAGCATGTTCCATTCATAAGTTAAAAATGCCTTAAGGGTGAGGTTTGTCACATATATGCCACTTTTAATAAAGCTCTCACTAGACTTCTTTAACTTTATTTCAGACACACAGTTTTGTTGTGTTGCCTGCTGAGAGGCAGGGAGACACTATTCTGTCGTCCATCTGTCCTCCTGTCTGTTCATCACGCTTTCAGTAGCTCAGCAGCCATGCAACATATTGACTTGGAGGATAGATATGTTTTGAGGAGTATAACAGCACAAGAACCAAAACCCCACCTCCTCTTATACTGGTTTAATCACTGTCATCAGTCTTTGCATCATTCATTCATTGTCTCAGCTGTCTCATCTCTCTATTTCCTATGTCAGATACACTATATTGCCAAAAGTATTCACTCCCCCATTCAAATCATTGAATTCAGGTGTTCCAATCACTTCCATGGCCACAGGTGTATAAACCAAGCACCTAGGCATGCAGACTGCTTCTACAAACATTTGTGAAAGAATGGGTCGCTCTCAGGAGCTCAGTGAATTCCAGAGTGGTACCGTGATAGGATAACACCTGTGCAACAAGTCCAGTCATGAAATGTCCTCACTACTAAATATTCCACAGTCAGCTGTTAGTGGTATTATATCAAAGTGGAAGCAATTAGGAATGACAGCAACTCAGCCACGAAGTGGTAGGCCACGTAAAATCACAGAGTGGGGTCAGTGGATGCTGAGGAGCATAGTGCACAGAGGTCGGCAACTTTCTGCAAAGTCTATCACTACATACCTCCAAACTTCATGTGGCCTTCTGGAAGAATGGTCAAAAATTCCCATAAACACTCCTAAACCTTGTGGAAAGCCTTCCCAGAAGAGTTGCAGCTGTTATAGCTGCAAAGGGTGGGCCGACATCATATGGATTAAGAATGGGATGCCACTCAAGTTCGCATGCGTTTGAAGGCAGATGAGTGAACTAAAAGAAAAGCTAAGTGCATCCTATGATTCAATAGCTTATAAAAACCACCTGGCAGATGAGTGAATACTTCTGGCAGTACAGTGTATCTTTATCAATATTGAATGACTTCATGTATAATATAGACTGTTCTACGCAGTATCTGTTGACCAACAATTATTTACTGTAAAAATCAATTTTTAAATATTAACTACTAAGCTCAGCACTAATCACTTAGTTTCATATACATGAATATACTTTATGACAAGCCTTTGAGCAGGTGACACATACGGTTTTCAGTTTTAAGATTCATCATTGCTCCATTTTTATTGGCAGTAGTGTTTGTTACCCCGACAGAGGCTGAGCACCGCAATCGAGAACAGGCATGTTGTTGATTCTAACTCTCTCTCACTGATCATTTTTACCCTAAATATAGCCTAAATCACAGGAAAACGTGTAAGTCGGTTTGGTGGTCACAGTTAAAAATCACCCATTTTACCTTGCACATTCCTACTGAGCACCAACATCTAGTCAGTTGATTAACAGACACCCCTTTTTATGATGAAATCTACACAACTACAGTGTTTTTGTTCTTTGTTTTTTGTTTTTTTGTTGCAATACAACCTGGTCCATGACCCCCCAGGTAATTTAATTTTGACACCCCTGCTTCAGCTGCTCACTCTCACCAGGCCGCTCACATCCATTTTATATCCACCTGTCACGGGAGGCTAGATCAGTCTGAGCACTGGAGTCCTCTTTGGCCTTCAGTTTTCAGGGTCAAGCTGGCACATCGCTCTATAATTCATATTCGGTATGGTTGATGTGTGTTTTGGCTAGAGCACAGTACTTCAAGAGTGGTACAACAGAGAAATTATACAGTTTGCAAGCCAGCTATACAGACGGGGGGATGTTGAAGACTTCTATAAATCTATTTTGTCACAAGTAATGCCACTATTGTGCTTTATGATTATGAATGTGGTTAAGCTCCACATGCTAAATGCTTCAAACACTCAATTTACTATAAAGAGCATTAAATGCCTCCGTTTTGTTTAGTGATTGAATTTAGTTACTGTTAATTTGAAATGCCGTTGGAGTCATGAAATCTTGCAACAAAGCTTAATCATAGTTCTTTATTTTTGTTTACATTTTGTATGGCATTCAACATCATGCACTTATCTGAATCTTATTTAGATAATCAGTTTAATTATTGTGATGCTATTCATCTAAACTAAACGGGACTGAAGTAAACACTTCTAGGAGCATGAGGTAATGCAGTACTGTGCTGTGTTCAGAATTTAGACTTACTATCCTAAATAACGTTAACGGTTTTAGTCTTCATTCCAAATCGTTTTGGGGTTGTTTTTGTTTGTTTTTTTCCCCTTTTTTTTTTTAATGCTTAAATTCTTGCGGGTGGTCTTTCCTACATAACAGTAAAAAGTCTATAAATCAAATGTTAACCATAATTGTGGAGAGCAGAACAACAGCCATTTAGTGGCCACTGATTCCATAAAATACAGTGTACATTGTTTTGTTGTGACGTAAGCTGCGCGACTCTGTGGTGTAGGATCGTTGGATAATGGCTGTGAAAGTATCATTTATTGCTGTTTTGTGTGCACCGTTACCTTGAGGACAGACGGCACTTTTACCTCATACATAAGCCTCCTGCCCTTCATTCTGAGATCAGATGCTTGATTCCACATTGAATCGGTATTTTGGTGATTGATATAGAATGAAACATAAATATCACCCATATGATATCTGCCACTGGGATATCTAGAAGCAAGAGAGAAGTAGATCAAAAAAGCAAAAGCTGCAGTAATGTTAATGGGAGTGTGGATTTTAAGACCTCGTGTAGGCCTGTTCAGTGGTAAATAAAAATAGGCTACCTTGAATAATTAATGTCTGATATGGTTTCTACTTCAAAATTGCGTTATCTTGTTAGAAGTTCTTAAAATTGAATATTAGAGCCCAACCAATATATCTGCCGATATATTGGTGTTGGTATTTATAATAACCAATAAATGGAAATCAAGAAGGTAACAAGAGATGGGAGAAACCCACGTCAATCGTGTTATCAGTGGTGATGTTGCATAGTTTGTTCACTAGAGGGCACTGCGCAACTTCCATGTTGACAACACACGTTTTTGAAACGCCACTAATGTAGCAACCAGCTGATCCGTGCAGAGCGTGAACACGTGATCCACAGCTTCTTGTCACAATAAACCAAGATCATTCTTAAACGTTAACCTTATTTTATCTTAGTAAGGACTCATAAATATCTACACTACAAAAAATGCTAGAAATCTATTTATGTTTTGTGGCTTGAAAAAAAATATATATATATTGACCATGGGATTTGTTTAAATCACAATATCGGTATGAATCTTAAAACTCATGTCGGTCAGGCTCTAATCAAAATGGAAATATTGGATTGTGCAGCTTGTCTGTTGAACTAGAAAAGACTTTTTCCAAAAATGGTAATGACCTCACAAATCCTGCTTTCAGCTTCATTTTCTAAATTCGGATTTTAGGTGAGCACAGACAGGAGCTGAATATGAAACGGTGTCGGGCCTTGTATGTTCAAATATACTGGAGCAGTACCATTTACCAAAACATATTTTGAGTTTGGTTGCCTAAATCAGTTTAGCTACCTAACTACAGTACCAACATTTAGGCCTGTCGCGATAAACAATAAATCAATTAATCGTACGATAACTTAAAATGAGGTAGACAATTTTTATTTA
>JAVDPK010016828.1:0-12110 GCA_034780415.1 Cichlasoma orientale
GTGTGTGTGTGTGTGTGTGTGTGTGTGTGTGTGTGTGTGTGTGTGTGTGTGTGTGTGTGTGTATGTGTGTGTGTGTATGTGTGTGTGTGTGTCTGTGAGTGCTGGGCACACACAAAGGGCTTTCATCAACAACACTCCTGACATGAACAGGTTGTTGGTCATATCCTCAGTCTACACCCACGTCTCACTTCATTAAGTCTTTCTGTCTCTAGCAGTCCTTTTTCTCCCCGGTTCTCGTCTTTTGAGCACAATGCTTGACTCAAAGTAAGAAAGAGGGGAACAGAATATAGGTACCTCATTTATTCTGCGGAATTTATGAAGAGAAAGACAACATTTTTAGAAATTTGACTGACAGCTATGAACTTCTGCCTTCAGATCCTCTACTGCCTAATGGAAAGAGGAGAGAAAAGAAGGGAGACAGGAAATGTAGGGAAGCGATAGAACAGGAAATGTGACAGGATAGGTGAGAAAAAAGAAACCGTGGTGGAACACATGAACGACAACACTATTTCCATGAGTTCATTCGCATGTGAGTTAACTAGGTTAAGTGTTAATCACTTCATTGGCTTAAATTGATCCTTTTCCCCCTCAGATTTCCTGTCAGCAAACCTTGCCTCATCTCTGTCATTAACAGGCCCAGTCTGCCTCTCTCTGTGGCCTGTACACAAAGCAATTCTGTGATTTGTAACACTGAAAATGTGGCTATAATCAGTGTCGTTTGTGTGCGCGCAATAGCTACACAGTGTTCAAAACTATGCTTAACGCCTTTTCTATTTCCAAAACCAACCAAGTGATCAATGTGAGTAAAACCAAAAAAGAGGAATAAAGATCTGTTATTTCCATGTTTCCTTGCTCCTTCTCTAATGTCTTCTCGTTTTCACATCCTGCCCAGATTTGCATCATTTTAACTCTTTGGTTTGTCCCTGTTTTTATTGAATTCCTTGTTCTTCTATTTCTCCCTTGTCTCAATAACAAATGTCTGAAATATGCTTTTATATAGCAAATGGTATTTACCCAGGAAATGTTTATTGTAGGAAACACACTTACAAACAGAAACAAACACACACGCGTGTGCAGATGTTTATGGCTGAAGACTGATCAGTGAAACCTAACTATACCCTTACTATTCCTAAAAACGCCCAGGGGAGCACTTCACACTGACAGCTGTAACAAGGTGCTGTGCCTAAATTTATTTGATTGTGTGTGTGTGTGTGTGTGTGTGTGTGTGTGTGTGTGTGTGTGTGTGTGTGTGTGTGTGTGTGTGTGTGTGTGCGCAGTCGTGACAAAGGATGCCAAAGGATACAACCCTGTAAAGAGAATCTAATTAAAACTCTATACAGCCACAAGGGACAGAGCGCCTGCTCCCTCCCTCTCGCTTTCATTTAACCATGGTGAACACTTCAAGTGAAGGACTGTTAGACAGTAGAGTCAATCCTCTGGCCTCCAAGGAGAAGAGATAGAGAGAGAGGCATACAGCAATAAAGTGATTCAGCGATAAAGGCCATGACAGTGAGAGGAACACACAGAGAGGCTAAAATCCATCAAACTTTGCAGTTCTTCTGAGTGAAGCCTGTTTCCTCCAAAATGAACAAAGAGCTGCTTGTCATTCACAACAGTGAACAGCACGTCACTTGGATATGAGCTACAGTTATTAATGGCATTTTTGTAAGTGCGTGCTGTTTTTACGAGGAAAAGTGCAGTGAAAGCTGAAACTACTGGATCAAGACTGGATCAACCACAAACATCAACCAAAAAGAGGAAAAGCATTTAGAGTGGGGAATCTGTGGACAGAGGGGTATGGGAACCTGCACAGTCTGCACATTACATGTGATCTAAAGTCTCAAAGCCAGTATCTTCACATACACTTATTAGGTACACTTTGCTAGTACTGGGTTGGACCCCTTTTTGCCTTCAGAACTGCATTAATTCTTCATGGCACAGATTCAGCAGTTTGCTGGAAACATTTCTCAGGTCCATGGTGACATAAGAGCATCACACAGTTACTGCAGCTCCAACAGCTGCACATGTTTATCTCCTGCTCCTCCACATCCCAAAAGTGCGCTATTGGATTGACATCTGATGACCGTGGAGACCGTCTGAGTGCAGTGAACTCATTGCCACGTTCAAGAAACCAGTGTGAGATGGTTTGAGGTTTGTGACATGGTGCGTTATGCTGCTGGAAGCAGCCATCAGAAGATGGGTACACTGTGATCATAAAGTGATGTACATGGTCAGCAACAATACTCAGGTAGGCTGTGGTGTTTAAATGATCATCAGTTGGTAATAAGGGGCCCAAAATGTGCCATAAAAATATTCCCCACACCATTACAGCACCATCAGCAGCCTGGACCGGTAAAATAAGGCAGGCTGGATCCATGCTTTTATGTTCTTTACACCAAATTATGATCCCATCATCCAAAAATCGCAGCAGAAATCGAGACTCATCAGACCAGGCAACATTTTTCTGCTATGGTCTAATGTTGTTTAGCCCACATGAGCTGTAGCCTCAGTTTCCTGTTCTTAGCTGAGAGGCACTCAGTGTGGTCTTCCGCTGTTGTAGCCCATCTGCTTCAGGGTTCGACGTGTTGTGTGTTCAGAGATGCTCCTCTGCATACAGCACCTTGGTTGCAGAGTGGTTATTTGAGTTATAATTGTAGCTCAAAGCAGTCTGGCCATTCTCCTCTGACCTCTGACATCAACAAGGACCAGACAGCAAGTCCCGCTCACTTGATACTTTCTCTTTTTCGCACCATTCTCTGTGAATCCCAGCAGACAGCAGTTACTGAAATACTCAGACCAGCCCGTCTGGCACCAACAACCATGCCACATTCAAAGTTACTTAAACCACCTTTTGTCCCTGATGCTCAATGTGAACTTCAGCAGGTCGTTTTGACTACGTCTACATGCCTAAATGCACTGAGCTGCTGCCGTGATTGGCTCGTTAAATATTTACATTAATGAGCAGTTGAACAGGTGTACCTAACAAGGTGGCAGGTGAGTGTAGTACACATTCTGTGATTTCACCTGACTGAGCCAGGAATTTCTTTTTACATTCATAACAGGCTCAACAGTCACATTGTGTGTCCCTACCTTAAAGCTGGGTTCTGACAGCTGGTTTCCTTTCAGATCAATTAATGCCAAGTTGGCAACACTCCAAATTTGCTAAGCTTCAAGTCCAACAAATCTTTGATTAAATTATCGTGTCTCACTTGATTCTTGATATGGCAAAGGCCAAAAGAAAAATCTATTATTGGTTACTGAACTGTCGACAAGCTGGTTTCCCCCTAATAGGAGCCACAACTTATAAAAGTCATTAACAAGAGCACCGCAGCTGTTTTAGATTGGGGGGTGTCACAGTGCCGTTATAGTAAAGTAATTGAACAAGTTTGATGGGTCTAGCTTTAACGGTATGCATTCATCCTAGGTCGCATCGTTCTGGAGTTATGGCCAACGTTAAAGTTTTTGTGGAACAGACGCCGAGGCCGTGACAATAACTCGACTTTTTTCTCTGAAACAGCCGAGCTAAAAATGACTCAGTGATTGTGAGTTCATCTGTACTTCAGCTTCACCCTGTGAGTGCTGATGCTTCTCTAATAAAACTCCTGCCAGCTGTATTATGTTAATTTTTGGTTGTTGGAATCACTAATTTGAGTTTTTAATAATCAAATCAATAATTCAAGCATCTCTACTTAATGACGAGTCAGGACCTCCAGCGTTTTAGTTGGCAAATAATATTGTTGTTTCTCTAATGTGTCAGATACGTCGTTAATCATCTCTTCATATCTTCTGCGGCTCATTTTCAGGTTTAGCAATTAGCCTGACACTCAACACTGCCTTCTCTGTCAAAGGGAGATATTTTTCTGTAAAGTGGATTCAGATTTATCATCACAGTGACATCACAGAAAATCGAATGAAGCTCCCCCCCCCCAAAAAAAATAGGTGAAATGAAATCAGAAAAGAATTATTCAGGAATTGAAATGGGCGTCTTTGACGGACTGAAATATGCTGCTTCACTCTAGACTAAACTGATTCAGTACAGAGTTCACCAGATTCTCATATCAAATGCTTTGTTTTGTTTTTTTTTAAAGTCAAAATGGTTTATTTATTTATCTTTTTCCTTTTTTTACCTGAGATGCTCAGGTAGACAGCAGGACTCGTCACAGTCTCGCCGGTCATCTCGTTCACCGCTTCTACGTGATAACGTCCAGCGTCTGTTGCAGCGGTTGCCAGGACAACCAGCTGATTGTCCAAAGTGATTGTTCTGCGGGGCACAAATGAGACACACAGGGAACAACGGTTTAGAAAACACAATAACGCACTCCCAAAGCAAAGCGCGCCTCCTTCCAGCACTGCTCCGTCTCAGACGAGAATACTGCTCAAACTAAGACTCTGTCAAGAGAAGAGTATTTGGTACACGGATCATTTGGAATTCATAATGGGGGAAGGAAACATTGAATACAAGCATCAGAAAGGAGAGAGGATTCAGAGAGCTTAAATAAATCTCTCCTCCTGTCTCAGATTGATATGTGGCTCATTTTGTGCATCTTTCATTCTTTGTGCCACTCTCATTGTTTGTGTATTGTCTTCTGTTCTTCCTTCTTTACGCTGATCCATCCTCATTTCCCCACGTAGCAGCGGCAATCAATATGCCACAAACACGCAGCGTGCTGGCGCACAAGCATGCACGATCACAAGCGCACAAAATCTAAAAGTGTTCTTACTTGAGCACACAGAGACTTACTTACAAAGAGATTTTGTGTTGCTGTTGCCTTTCAGGAGATCATAACAGGAAGAGCTGACTTTGGAGGGAGATATTGTGGGAGAGATGCTAACAGAAAATATTTTCGTTGCACTCAGATTTTCATGTGTTTGAACTTGAGATGCCGCCAGGCAGGAAACAGAGGATGATGGTTTCAGTGATGCTACTGGTGTTTTCAGCATGTCAGAGGATGGAAATCCACCACCCACCCCCACCCCCAATATTCTGAGAGCCTGACAATGAAATCAATAAGATCAAAGGGAGGAAAGAGCACCGTAAAGTTAGATGACTTGTTATTAGAGAGTCAGCTTGTTTCTGTAGACCCTCTACTATACACACACCTAATGCTGCACTTACATTTAAAAGATTTCTTAGGCTACATAGCATTTAAAAAAATAATAGAACAAAAGAAGCTACAACTGTGAACACTGAGTGTTTAAGTACATTATATGTGAGTAAAAGGGAAATAAATTAGCATGTGTGTGCGTGCTTGTAAGATATGTGTATTTTTCTGTGAGCATTATTCAGCAGTGCTGAACTGGCAGCAGTAGCTGTGCCCCAAAACCCAGTCGGCACATTGCCAACTGGAACAAAAAACGAAGCGTGCCACCTATGACGACCGAAAATCGATGCTATATGAAAGCAAAACAGACAAATAAACACAAACATAACCGCCTTTCGAAACTGCAAAAAAAATGCACCTCTTGAAAACCTCCCCTCTTTTGTTGCTCTCCAAACTGTAAACACAAAACCCGATTTTCAAACTAAATTCATAAAGCTGCTGACTGCTCAGGCAAAATCAAACAAAATCTCCCCCCAAAACTGTTTTATCAGCGCTGAAACATGTTTAAAGATCACACACACACACACAGCGAGTATAAAATAAAAACACTATGGAGCAGTTATTGCACACTACATCAACAGTGAGGGGAAAAAAAATGTTCATGGCACGTAGCGCCAGGGAAATCTTAACTTAATAAAGTAAATGAATTTCTAAAAAAAACAACAACAACACACAAATCCCTCTTCTGGAAAACAGTTTGAATATTGCATTCTGTAAATACTACAACCAGTACAGTACTGTATGCAGGTTCAGCACCTGCACATAGTATAAATACAGTATCGCAAAAGGCAGAAGGATGAATATATAGTGTAAGTGAAATGCACGTTAAAACACTGCAACAGTAACTCCAAAATCAAGGTCCACAAGTGATTCTTCAGCACCAGCATCACATCTTTGTGCTACATCGATCCAGAGCGCACACCTGATCTCTGATCCTGTCGGCTTTATGTGCACCCTTGTTGCACTGGAGGACATGGTTAATGGTGCAAAGGCTCACGTTGAGTCCTTTAAAAGAGATAAGTTTGGAAACTTTTGTTCTAAATGTCCATGTCAACAAAGAAAGCCTTAGCTCATGCTGCAGGGAAATCATAGACGTTACCTGCTTTTTCCAATGGAGCCACAAATAATTTTCTGACCTGCTTCCCTCTGTCATTCCACGAACTCAAACGCGGTCTACCACAATCTATGAGATTTCATCTGAAACGACTCTCCTCGGCCGTGCTTTTCTCGCCCTCGTCCTCATCCAGCACCTCTTATACACACTGTTCCTTCTCTGCCTCTCAGATTGCTTCTATCCACTGGTGGGACTGTAGCTACCCTCAACTCATTGTGCAGCCTGCAGCCTGTTCACTCCGAACTCACATAAGTAGTTTTCATTATGTCACATTAATAATCTTGCACAGTTGTGTACAATCAGCAACAGGTGTGGCGTAATTGTGTTCAATGTCTGCCAGCTGAGGCTACCAGAGATTAGTCTCTACTGGTCAAATACAGCTGAAATGAGGAACAAGCCAAACACAAAGTGGCTCAACACCAGGAAAATCTGGAAGAATTACTTCAGTTTTCTTTATAGAACTTCAAGAAAGCCACATGAGGTTAGAAAGACTTGAACACCGTGTTTTCAAGTTTTTGAAAAAATGTAATGACTGCTCAGTAGGTTTATCATTTTGACTGTGTGAGTTTTGAGAAAGTAGTTTGAAAATTGGATTTTAGTTTTGAGAAAATAGCAGAAAGTTCAAGAAACGTATCGAAGCAATTCTGAAAAACTGACTGAAATATTTCTGGTGCCACCTACTGAGGAGTAATTGCTTCATTGACTAATGATGCGATGTTTTAGAAATCTGAAAAATGTAACTTGATTTGTCAACGCCAACAAGTTAAAACAACACTGAATCTGCATGTTGCTGCTTGATAAGGTTGACATCGCTCAGCATCATTATTTCACTGCGCTGCTATGTGATAACAAGCATGCCGACATAACCACATCACAAGCGGTGTGATTATTAGCATTCACAGTTTAGAGACCAGTTGTCGGATCTTATGGTAAATTTTAGTAATTTTATTTAACAAGCAATGGTGAGGTCCCTTTTTCAAAAAGTTATAAAGTAATTTACCTACTTTTTAATTTAAAAAAAATGTATTCACTGCTTGAATGGGGCTTTGGTAATCGATTTCACAGCAACTACCAGCAGCAACCAGCAAACTGTTGGGGAATGCTCATTCTTCCTACCAACCAGTGGTGGCCAGGGGTCTGCCAACCTGTCTCTAGGCCTCTGTGTGACTGGGGCCTTAAATATGGCTGTGGTGATGCACTCATTAACATTTAAACATGGAGGTGCTGGTGCAGCACATTGAGTTGAGCAGGCAACCCATAACCCACAAGGCTGTTCCAAAGGCCTGGCATCAAATCTGCCTTGAGGCCATTTACTGTGTCTTTTCTAGCTTTCCTGTCTTCTCTCTACTGTCCTATCTCAATAAAGGCTGAAATAGGCCAAAAAAACAAACCATTGATCCTTTATTGTTTATCCAGTGATGAAGTACATGGAACTGCCTGAATGTATAAGAAACAAATATAGGAACTACTAATTGAAGTATTTACTGAGAGGAGCAGTGAGTCATGGGATCACGTGTGGTTGTTTGACGACTCTCCGACAAATACTGTCTCGTACTGGGACAGAATTCCTCAGGTCTAAATTTATTCACTGTGATTTCCCAGGAGAACAACTTCAAGAGCCAGAGCCTCAACCCTGACACTGACACTTTATTTGTGTGAGCATATGTCAATGTGTGCTGGTTGGATTTTGTGTGCATATCGCTCACTGATAAAAGAGGCTTTAACCAAACCTTTCTTCTGTTCTTCCTCTCTGATTTCACTGCAGGGATGAACTCTGCATCTTCACCGAGCTCCATAATGTAATTTATAGCTGTTAAGCTCATTAAGTCTGCTGACCCGCCCATTTTATCACATCTGTTTTAACCAGCACATGCCAATTAATAGACGGGGAGGGCTTGCTTCCACTCGCCTACAGTGTCTGAGGGAGGAGAGAGCCCAGGAGGTTCGAGGGAATCTAAATTCACCTCAATTTAACAGTCAAAGACAAAGAAGCTCAGTGGGCGGGAGAGTTAATCTAAGCATTTGTTGAGTTAAAAGAATTTGTTCATGGAGTATCCTTCCCCCCTCCCCATTCACGTTTTCCATAATACGCAGTATTTACATGTGAATCTGTCTACGATGACACAGGCTGACGGCTTGTTCCGTTTTTCCAAATTAGCAGGTCTTAGACTTCATTTCCCATTACAGTACATCCCCGCATGGAAATTTTATATCAAAAAGAGGGAAAAAAGAAGGACAAAATGAAATGCCAATAAGAAGTCAGGCGACAGAGATTAGAGGAGGTAATTCAAAAAAAATAATAAAATGTCAGTGTTAGTTCTCAGTAGCTGGAGGGCAGCTATACAACCTCATCTTAAGAGACACAATACAGTCAGAAACGCACACTGGCAGGCAGATGGGCATGCACATGGACAGCTTAAGAGCAAATTCTTATTCTGACTGAATATGTATGTTCAGATTTATTATAACATGTGAGTCTCTGCTGTGTTTTAGGGTCTGCATTTAATTAAACTGGACAAAATTCTTCTGGTTTTTAATTAAACACAAGCTCAATTGTAAAACTGTGCATGACTCTGCATGCTTATGTGTGTGTGTGTGTGTGTGTGTGTGTGTGTGTGTGTGTGTGTGTGTGTGTGTGTGTGTGTGTGTGTGTGTGTGAGAGACAGTTTTTCCCCAGGCAGAAAAAATTAAATACAGCAATCAGATACATCCTATCCCCATCTTCTTGATTTTTTTCTCTTTGTGCCCCCCCCCACCCCCACCACCACATCATCATAATAAAAAAAACCTTTCTGACTCATTCCCTCAAATCCCATTTCCATTCTCACTCAGATTACAATCTGCACATTTCTCTCTTGGTTTCTTTCAATTTTCTTTGTATTTTATTTCTGGCTGTCTCTCTATCACAGTAGCCTCCCCGCCGTCACTTCATACAACTGTCCTGCTTTACCCTCCCCTCTCTCCCCTCTGACTTCTCTGAACCAAAGCACCAAGCCAGATTGGTCTTTCATTTAAGTGTACTGCCCCAAGACTTAATAAACACTCATGGGTGACCGCAATGCAACACTGCTGAACACACACACACGCGCGCAAAAACACACATACACACCCGACTGTGCCAAGAGCTAATTAGCACACACGTCGCAAGCCAGAGGATGAGTGAGCAAGTGTGCGAATGTGTGTATTTTTGATCTGCGTGCGAGTGTGCGCGCCAGGTCCAGGGACTGAGTCGCCTGCCCTCCTCCTCTATCCCTGATAGGCAGTATGCCACCTTCTTAAACCACAATGCCACTGACACACAGCAGCTCGGTGTGGAGAAGTGTGGCAGCAGGGCAGGAGGAGGAGGATGCTACACTGTAAACTGAGTCCAGACAGCAGGTAGGCTTTTTGGCAGCTTTGTCTGCAAAGCTAGTGCCAGCCAGCCACCCACATATTACACCTCATACATACACACACCTACTCAAACAGGCAGGCACACAGTTGGGACCATTCACTGTGCCTTTCAGCCGTTTGAACCGAATATTTATTTTGGTGTTCAAGTCAGCAGACACGTGAATACGTTCTCTGTGAGACTGATTGATACTGTAGTTAACTTACACAGGTTCATGTATGCCGAGAGCAACTTTATGTGAGTATATGTGTGCCTGTATAAATTCTTCTACTTGTCTTTTTAGCTGGGTATTTTGTTACTACACACTTTAGTTTGGGGTGAGGTATTCAAATTTTTTAAGCATTCCTGCCCTCAGAATTGCCTGTCAAATTGAGTTGTGGTGTTGTTCTCTATCCCAAAGTAATTGGTAACTATAAAACTCGCAGCTCCACCAAGTGCACTGTTTTGAGTCTATAGAGGAAGGGAAAGCTTCTGTACCATATTCATCCAATATACGCCACGACAGCATTTATTTCTGGCTTGTGTTTTTCTTTGTCTGCACAACTACAAATAAAAGCTGACATAAAAAGTAAAGCCAATAAATACAATCCTGGCATAATGACATCCTTATTAGTAAAAGTGTTATTTTGGGGATTTTGCCTCATCTTTCACAAACATACAGTGCCGTGCAAAAGTCTCGAGCCACCCCTCATTTCTTTATACGCTTCTTTAAAATAATTAAAGGAGCAGTTTTTAATCAGAGTACAGCATCAAGTCAGTTCAACCTTTGGGATATTGATCTGTCAGTAAGTGGCAGAGGGGGCTGTTAATCAGTTTCAGCTGCTTTGGTGTTAATGAGCACAGCAGCTGCACTAGAGGGGCAACAATGAGACAACCCCCAAAACAGGAATGGTTTTACAGGTGGAGGCCACTGATATTTTTCCCCTCCTCATCTTTTCTGACTCTTTTTTTTCACTAGTTTTACATTTAGTTAGGGTCAGTGTCACTACTGGTAGCATGAGGTGATACCTGGACCCTACAGAGGTTGCACAAGTAGTCCAAACTCCTTCAGGATGTCACAGCAATGGGTGACATTACCAGAAGGTTTGCTGTGGCTCCCAGCACGGTCTCAAGAACATGGAGACAGACAGTTACTCTAGGAGAGCTGGACAGGTCCTTAACCCATCAGCAGGACCGGTATCTGCTCCTTTCTGCAAGGAGGAACACGATGAGCACCAGAACCCTACAAAATGACCTCCAACAGGCCACTAGTGTGAATGTCTCTGACCAAACTATCAGAAACAGGCTTCATAAGGGTGGCCTGAAGAATGACATCCTCTAGTGGGCCCTGTGTTCACTGCTGGCACCGTGAAGGCCAACTGACATTTCTCATAGAATACCAGAATTGGCAGGTCCAGTGCTGGGACCATGTGCTTTTCACAGAAGAGAGCAGGTCCACCCTGAGCACATGTGACGGACATGAAAAGGTCTGGAGAAGCTGTGGAGAACGCTATGCTGCCTGTAACATTCTTCAGCATGACTGGTTTGGTGGTGGATCAATGGCACCCTGCTATTAAGTATCGGGATAAAATCTTTGGACCCAGACCGTCAGACCCTACACTAGTGCAGTGGGTCCTGGGTTCCTCCTGGTGCACAACAATTTCCTAGCAAAATACGAATAAATGAGTAGATTAAGACTTTTGCATGCATGCTCCAGTTTTATTGATTTATATAGGCTCTTAATGCACATGGAAATTCATGCTTGTGCTTCGATGCTTAAGTACATTTAAAATTAGAGCATGGTACTGTGCAAAAGTCTTAAGCCACTCCTCATTTCTTCATATTTTGCTAGGAAAATGGGAAACAGTTGCAGTGATTTATTAAAACGTGCAAATATACATGAAATAGAATAGGAGGCAAAAAGAGAGTTTGTATTATTCTAACAAGTTTGAAAGCAATATTTGGTACGACCACCTTTACTCTTCAACACAGCTCGATTGCACAAATTCAGAGTAAACACAAAGTTAAGTACTTTTCACGCAGTGCCTGGCGGCCAGCTCCTGTTGTGATGCTCTGGGGCAAATTAGGCCCAAAGATAGAAAGTCTGGAATAATATAAGACACTGTATATGACTGTGACTTAAGTTACTAACAATCCAGATGGTGAAATGAGAAAATAAAACTCAACTTTCCTACAACAGTTATGTGCAGTTTAGGAAAATATGATAGATCTGTTTTTTTTTTTTTTAATAGGATTAACTGAGTAAAGACAGAGAACTGGACCACTGCCAGCAGTTCTTGACATTGTGTTTCCAGCAGCTTGACAGTGAGTGCATTAGTGATTTCCCATGCATAGTTTAAATGAACCTATTGTTACCGCAGCCTGGGGTTGGAGATTTGTTTTACAGTATATTTGCTGAACACACTTTAATCCCTTTGCTCAAATGGAATGGCTCAAAAGTTATCTTAAAAAAAGAAACAGTTAAGTTTCAGATTGTTAAAGGGGGGGGGGGGGGCGGCTACCA
>JAVDPK010016829.1:5648-16044 GCA_034780415.1 Cichlasoma orientale
GCCCCCCCCCCCCCCCCCCCCATTCAATCCATGTGCTGAAGTTTTGTATTCACTGCAACAGCCGTCTCTGTTCTGTCCCAGTCCCTTTGCTGCATGTCATGCAGGAGGATAAGTGAGTATTTGATCAGGATTATATGATTATGCTGATGGTGCTCATTACAAAGACAATGAATCCTAGATTCCAAACTGGAGAGAGATGTCTAAACATGTTTTTCAAACCACACTAGGGATAGGAATACCGATCAGTCGCTTTGTCTGTACATTATTCTGGCCGGGACGGAAATATTTCAACAAAAACTGTCTTTAGATTTTGCATTCATTTTCCACAGAGAACAAATCTTAATGCTCAGTCACAGAGTAAAAATAGGACAGCAGCCTCCTTGCTATGAGGGAAAATAGGTATTTGACCTGTAATTGCATAGAATTTTTCTCGCATTTGGCAACCAATTGCAGCTAGTTGCGGAGATCGTGTAGTCCTTGGTGGGAAGCATCCTGTCTACAAACAGTCGCGATCCAGCTTGGACTGATTACAATCACTCTCAGACAGACAAAGGTTTGCAAATAATGCCATCTGCCATCTAATTTATAAATGCAGACAGGTCGCCAACACATTGCAATCAGCCTGATTCATTGTCTGTGACAATGAGCACAACTTGTCACTTTACAGTAGGGGACTGGACTCAACTGGTTGCCATCTGGTTGTATTGTGGTTTTATTCCTATGCAAAAAGCATTTTGCAGTTAAATCTCTGTCCTGCAGCAACTACATCATTATTTGTGAATTTCTGTTTCAGATCTATGAGGTTCTGGCTGGATTCTAAATGTAAGTAGTTAATGTGAATTTCTGTGTATGTAGACAGCAACAGATGTGCTTTGCCTTGATCTAAGTGTGGAATTTATTTTAATTTCATATATTCTAAGAATTAAACTCAATAAAATTAAAGTGCTTGCGATTGCCAACTTGACCCCATTCAACTGCAAACTGATAGCAAACTGATAGAAGATACAATCTGTCTTATTGCCATTTTACTGCCATCTTAACACAATTGGGTCACTTTGAAGATGGGAACTGGCTACGAGCGGTCGCACACCTGGTACCCATCTTTGAAACAATTTTGGCCGTGCCTCAGTCTCCACCCACCGTACCTAATGTGACTGTAGCATTACTGGTTTAGGTGAGCCTGTTCATACCAAGGTAATCATGTAAATCTGAGCCATTTTTAAACATGAAGGGGAACTGCTAAATGTGCAGTTTTAATTTAAAAAAAAAAGATTTAAAGAAGAGTTCATGGGTTTAAGCAATCTCGAGAGGGAACAGTTATTAAGAGCAGAAAGATCATTTTTCACATCTCTGTGTTATTTTTTTTTGTTTCCTTCCGATCAAATTTGCACTGGCTCTACAGGTGTGTTTTTGTGCCCTTGCAGTTAATATTCTGGCTTCACAATCCTGCTCTGAATCCTTCCATAATTGTGTCTTTCTGCATTTTAGGTAAATAAGGTCTGATTATGACCTCTCCATTATATTCCAAAGCTCAACTGGCTCTGATCTTACTGTTCAGACTACACTTAATATATCTTCACAAATCAATATGAGCGTTGTGACACTATGGAATCATTCCTCTAGCTCCTCATAGGTGCTCATATCTGATAGTCATAGTTTGTACTTTGTACTGGAATGAATTCTTTTCATTTATTTCGGGCTCCCTTTTTTGTGCATGAAGGAATTGGAGGGTATTAGAGAGTGGATCACAGGTGTTTGAGAGATAGATATGGCTCTTTAACGCATTTACGCACTTCACACACTTGTGCAAACACATACGTTAATTTGTAGCCAAGAGCAGCTGGCTCCATTCCTGTTCCAGGACCTATTGGTGGCTTTGGAGAGCCGTTTGGATTTTCCATATGCATATGTAAACATCCACTCACAATGCAATGCTGATCAAATTTTATCTGCATCAACAGTGGCTTAGAGATACTGCGTGGAGCTGCAGTGTGTGCAGTTCTGTGTAAATATGCTCACATCGCCTCTTGCAGGTCTATTGTTTGTTTTAGATATTGCAATTTGCCCAAAAATCTGATGGACTTTTATTAGTTCTTGCGTGGTGTTTTTGTGCGCCCACACGAGTTTTTGCATATTTGTGCTTTGTGACTGTTTTGCTGTAAACGTCCTTGTCTGCTGAAGTGCGCTGATTACGCTTATGTAATATAGAACCAAAATATTAGAAAATGTATTATTTTCTCAATTAAAGATTGTATAAAGTATTATTTTCTTCCTCTTTCAAGCAAATATTTTCATGCAGGTATACAAAGTGTTGAGCTCCATAACTAATAATAGAGACGTCATGTCAGCCTTGTGCCCTGGGGCTATAGTACTGTATATGATCCTGATAAAAGCACGCCATGTAGCTTGTAGCTCGATCCTGCAGAAAAACGAGATGCCCGATAGCATAGTGTTCATGTGATTATTGCAGAATTAGGTTTATACCCTGTGGGATGCTCACATGGGAGCATCTGGTTCCACATTACTGTACATAACAGACAACCATAGAGAAGTGCAGCAGCATGCCTGGATGCCAATTTCTTTGTTATGGCTTTGATGTACGTGCGAGGCAGCACTCTTGCAGGACGTGCTGTGCTCACTCCAGTGTGGATTGGCATTTCTGGCAGTAATATACACAGAATTATTATTTAGAATTCCACAGAGGCAAAGGGAAAATGGAAATACGCACGTGTCTACATAAGGTGGACAGACTTTATATTTGTTTTTACATGTGTAAAAGTACATATGAGTATGTGGTAAAACTAGAAGCATCAGACTCAGGAGACATGCTCTGTGGGTAACAGAGTGCAGAGAAACACCCCAGGGAATGTACAGATGGAGTATGTCTCTGTCCACTGGGATTGATGCATAGATATGTAACATGTACACTGTCCAATATGCAGTTTGTTGTGGAAAGATTTGAAAGGCTGTTCTTGGGAGCTTCATGAAATGAAAGTGCATCCTCTGTCACTAAGATTTTACATATCAGGACAGAATGAAACATCTAGTCCCTTCCAGGTCTTAAAATTAGGTAAATACAACCAGAGATAAACAAAAACACGCACGGGTTATTATTTATTATATAAAAACTGAGCCAAAATGTACACCCCATAATTCAGCAGATTGTAAAACCACCTTTAGCAGAAATAACTTGAAGTAATCGTTTTCTGTATGACTTTGTGGTACTCTTGTGTGGGAATTTTGGCCCACTCTTCTTTACAATGTTGCTTCAGTTCATTGAGGTTTGCGCACAACTCTCGTAAAGGTCCTACCACAGTATTTAAGTCGGGTTCAGCTCTGGACTTTGGGCCTTTGCGGCACCTTGATTCTTTTCTTTTTCAGTCGTTCTGTGGATTTGCTGCTGTGCTTGGGATCATCGTCCTGTTCCATGACTCAGTTTGAGCCAGGTTTTAGCTCTCAGACAGATGGCCGCACATTTGACTCTAGAATACTTTGATATACAGAAGGGTTCGTGATTGGCCATGTTCTTGTTAGACAAAGAAGCTTTCTTCTGGTAACCCTTCCAAATATGCCATACTTATTCAGTGTTTCTCCAATTGTACATTTAACCTGCTAACTAAGGTCTGCAGAGACTGAGATGTAGCTCTTGGATTTTTTGCAGTTTTTCTGAGAACTGGGAAAACTGAATGTTTTCCACTTGTGAATAATCTTCCTCACTGTAGAATGATGGTGATCAAATTGTTTGGAAAAAGGCTTTATAACTCATCCCAGATAATGGGGAAACAACAATCGCTTCTCTAGGATCACTGCTGATCATGTCCTCCATGGCATTGTGTCAGCACACAACTGAATGCTTCAGACCAGCAAACTGCCAAAACCTCTGCTTTTATAGAGGTGCTCACACTTGCTGATGATCGGTTAATCAAGTGCATTTGATTAGCAGCACCTGGCTCCTACCTACCCTCTGAATTCCTATGGAAGCAGTAAGGGTTTTTGTTAAATAATAACATCGTGCAATATATCATGTTTCATTTTTCATTTGAGGTTCTATTTACTTCATTTTAAGATCTGCTAAAGAAAACGTGATTTTCATCGTGACCTGATACGTAAAACCTTTGGCAGAGGGGGAAGTTTCATTTTACCATCACCATACAACAGAACACATCTTTGTAAACATATATTAAACTCAGACTGTTGTCCATGTGGACTGAAATCATTCCCAGCATTTGTTTTCCAAAATGAAAATCATTATTCAACCTTGTTATTCATTCCAAATGATTTCCTCCAATTCTTTTAGTCCGCGACTAATTAGACAACCTTGTAAAATCTAATGGATGTAAGACTGCCATTGTCCTTTGCAACTGTTCAATCCATTCTCCTAAAAGCGTACAGATATGTAATTGCTGTCTAAATTCTGTAACTGAAACACAGTTAGTGCACTGTGACAATAAAAAGAACTGAATCCTTTGCTAAAAACAGCTTAATGTATGTCAAATGTTGAATCGGAACATAAAGAAAGTGGTAGTCTGTGTGAAACTTTGAATTTCCACTTCCTAGCGCACAGTATATGCAATAAGATTAGAAAGAGTACAGAGCATAATACCAGAGTTCTGGCTGTTGGGCAGAAATATGTATTTCACAAACTTCTATGAAGTGTTGGAACATGAAGCCCAAAGGCAGGGAGTTATCTTGTTGGGTGGAAATAAAGGAAGCACTTGTTCTGCTTTGCTCAGTGATGAGACCTGTCACAGTGATGTATTGCTCTATAAGGAGTGAATTGGTGATGCTGGAAAGGATAACTTTTGTGATGATGCTGGGGATAAGGTTCTGAATAGGAAGCCATGGCATCTTAAGTGATTCAAAGTGGTGGGAAGCGTGGAGCCAGTCCAATTCAACACCATCGTAGTTAGGATTAGGCGGGTGCTGTGCGGGGCTTAGAGGTGAAAAGAAAAACCCACCCAGTTTTAATCATTTTCATCAAGCGTTTCACAAGATGTGTACGACATGCTGAGAATGAATCCTGTGTGAGAGCTGGTTGAAAGAAATTCTGGGAAATTTAATGAGCAACCGAAGTCAAATTAATCACACAGACTAAGAATGCAAAACAAAACGATTTCATTAATACACAAAAATATAACTTATGAGCAATTCACTGGTAAATAAAAAGGTAGCAGCTGTAATCGCACAGTGCAAACATACTAGGAGCTTCAAGTTTAATCTAGTTAGTGAGATCTCAACAATTAATAAATTATTGTTACAAATATTTGGTTTGATCAGCATATAAATAAATAAATAAAGGAACCAGATCGATACTCAAAAATGTATTGAAAATCATTAATTTTGTACAACTACTGATGACTCTTTAAGGCATTTTAAAATAATCACTTTAATGAAAGCGTGTGGCGATCTGTCGTAGTTTATAATGATATCAGTACAGTCGAGGAAAAGGTATCATGACAGAAACTGAGTCATTAATCCAGGGTTTTATAGAAAGTGGGATCAGATGACTGAGAAGTGGCTGAATGGTCAGAGAGACTGGGCATTTGCCTCTAATGAGACTGATTGCCTTACCTTGAGTTTATACTTATAAAAAAAAAATCTGCGATTCTCTTGTGCTTGGCTCATTAGGCAGGAAGAAAGTGAAAAATTATCATTATGAATAAATCTATACATAATTCACTTTGCATCGGGACCTTCTGTGTGCAGCGGAGCAGAGCAGAGTCAATTTATTGCAGTCCTGTACCATCAGTGATTATGTCATCATGGACCGAAACCTCTAACTAGCCATCATGAGCTCATCTCCCGGCAAGATACTGACACTCTCTGGATCCAAATTCTTATTCTGGTTGGGTGTTTCCCCTGAGCGATAGTCTACAAAGGCCAGAAGTTATTTCCATTTTTATTGTGCTGCTTCAGTCCCCCGATGAATAAATCAAAGGCGTAGCTAATAGCCTTCTACAGATTCCTTAATAAATCTCTGCTTTAATGTGCATCATTAAGTACTCGCTTGCGTGTGAGGTGGCTCAAAATGCCACAAGTACTTTGTTTTCATTTACTAAACAGCCATTTCAAACACCTTTCAAAGTCCTTTCTTTCTCTCTTTGTCTTTCTTGCCATGCCTTTGCTTTATGGAGGCAGTCTTGGGGTCTTAATTGTGGTACTCTCCCTGATTAAAATCAGTGTACTAAGCCAATTAGCATGCCCACAGGTGGGCAATTAGGAAAGTGAACGTGCAGCACAGAGCTGAAGTGGGTCAGCCAGGGCTACAGGTCGTGGACACATGCTCCTTTGATTGTGAACACGGCGCCGCAAACAGCCACAACTTCTCTGCAGCAGTCATTAGCAGCAGCGCTAAAAATGGCCAATTGTTTTCTCTCATGGAAACAAAAGAAAGTCCACTACATGCTATCAAAGAAACCTTACTTAGACTATTCTCACTATATCAGTGCCATCAGATTTGGCCTTAACTATATGATGCTGATAGTAGCATCTGCATAATGGCAATAGATTCTAGCATGAGGAGTCCTCCGCACACCACTGGGAACACAGACTTGGCTCATAAACATTACAGTTTAGTCCAGGAACAAAGGGCTGGATGGTCGGTCCATTTGGCTGGCTGAGGAAGGCAGCTGCAATGTAGTAGATGTGAAACGAGATGCTGGGCAGTGCATTGCGCACATGGGAGAGAATAGGTCTGTGATTGGTGGCTGAGTTGACAGTTGGAGGCCCTGAATTGAAGCTGCCACCATGCTTGCTCTCTGTTTCAGTATAAAATGCCATCCTCTAGCTTCTCTCCTCTTCACCCATTTTCTCTTTCTCTCGCTCCACCCTGTCCTGCCAGAAACACACACTAACAGACACAAAAACACACATCCTCTGTGCCTCTATCATTGCAGCTCTACCTCTGCGTGTATAGGTGGCTCATTGTGGCAGATCTGCATGAACAGTGCATTTTGCAAGATAAGAAGAGGAGAGGACAGCAACATTAACAGCAGTCAGGCTAAAATGTTAAATCATTTTAACATCTTCAACCTTATTTCTAATGCTAAGCTCTTGGTGCAGATACCCAGCTTGCAGCGTGGCTGAGAGAAAATAACCCATCGCACACACCCTTGACAACCTCTTCTTCCTCTGCTTCTGCCTCCTTCTCCTCCAATGCCAGCGCTGACAGAAAAAAAAAAAAAGTTTTAATCCAGAGCCTCAACTTCCCTTTTAAATAATTCAAGTACTGGACCACAAAAGTTTTTGGAGACAGAAGCTGCTGCCAAGATTTTCTCTCCAAAGTCTCCTGCCGGGAGCCGTTGCGCAAGCTCAGGTATGCACAAAGATGATTCTCTGGAGAAAGGGAAGTGGAGGAGGAAGGAACAGGTTGGAGAAGGGAAGTAAAACTGCAGCCACTAAACAAGCATTCGCAGTTCTATGCGCCGTCCAAAGAAGCACTCGTCAGAGGATATTAATGTAAACTCAAGCTCACTTCCACCTGGTTCAGTACGCTCAGTTCAACCCGAATCGTCACTTCTCAGGCGGCTATATATTTGCTGCTTTTTGATCAGTTTTTCTTCTGATGTGTTCAGTATGATTTAATTAAGCAGAATCCAATTCCCATCCAGCTTCAGAGTGATTATTTTCTTTGCCAGTAAAGTTGGGAAAAAAAGTTCATTTTTAAAAAATTTGGCTGCGGTTTCACATTAATAGCGATTCTATCAGAATACAAAAGGAGACCAGCGTTATCCTTTCACCAGCAATGGTTGGCACAACAAACCTGACAGTGTTCATTCGTCTCTATAAAAATCACAGTACCATGCTCACATTAAGTCCTCACACATCACAGTTAATTTGAACAGCTGCCTCAGAGCCATATCAGCTCTATGAGTGGACAAACAGCCCTCACCACTGCAAATAGCTGTCACCAGGACGACACTAGAAAATTGGCCGTGTTGTGGAACGAACCTCATGCAGCCAGCCCGTGAATGTTTTGCACGCAGGAGTCATTCAAGCCTCAGTGGGTTTTTGAATGCTCAATGGTATCTTATAGAGAAAAAAAATGTAGGTGGGACTGCCTCTAAATGCAAGGGATAACTGGCACAACTGGTGTTTTCTTTTTTTTTTTCTTGTGTTTTCTTTTTTTTTTTCTTGTGTTTTCTTTTTTTTTTTCTTGTGTTTTCTTTTTTTTTTCTTGTGTTTTCTTTTTTTTTTTCTTTTTTCCCCTCTCCTCTCTCCCCTTTACTCCAATTGTATCTTGTTTTATTGTTGTGAAGCACTTTGTGATTTATATCTTAAGAGGTGCTATATAAATAAAATTTTACTTACTTACTTACTTACTTACATTGAAAGCACTGTTAGATCTTAGGCCACCTGCAACAACAAACTGCAGCTTTATTCACATCACTAAACCAGAGTTTCGTCAGGATGCTCGAGTGCTGTCACGACGCTTTTAGTATCCCAGATCAATCTTCATCTTGCAGATTTGTGATGATGTTGCACCGCTTTTGATTTTCAAAAACCACCACATGATGTTTCCTGGTTTTCTTTCCATTTGCAGTGGTTGCTCATCTGTTTAAAAAGTAAAAGACCAGCGATGGGACATATGAGAGCATATTTAGTAATCACCACAACCCACAATCTCTTCCCATAGATCGTAAAAAGGATGGAGGGGGGCGGCTCAGATGTACCTCAGATCCATGTTTCGCTCACGGCATTCCGGTTCGGAAACCAATACATGATTGTGGCTATCAAGTCCATCTTTTATATACAGTCGTGTGGGAAAAAAAGGGCGGGACACAGAAGTAAAAGCTGAGAGGTGGTGGGTAGAGCCCGAGGACTAGAGAACGATGACACTATATCTGTTCCACTTCATGCAGGGGATTTTTTTGAGGTTGTCCCAGATATTCAAAGTGGACAAGCAAGCCTAAAAAAATAGAACATTACCTTAAATCAGTTGTGACCAAAATCTGATTTTGAGTAAATTTAGGGAATGGGTACACCTTTTTACACATGCAGTTTAATTTGCTTACTGTATGAATTACAGAAATTAAAGTTAAATCTTAAAACGCAGTATTGCAAGTCGCCCACCAGCTCCCCACCTCTGGCTTTCTGCTGCTTAGCTTAGTTCTCAGCAGTTTCCCCTTTCAGACAAATATGTCATATTTATAACTGGCTTCGGGAGCTACCGACCAAGTTTTGACATTCATAAGAGGTGACCGGGGAACAAGCATTTGTAGCAGCCTTAAATGAGATGACAACATTTTCAATCTAATCACAAATGCCCAACAGAGTATCTCCTTTCTGTGTCCAGTCAGTGCATCACGGCTAATTCAATTCTGTCGATCATCGCGCCCGACGGGCTCATGCTTCTGCCTCACACCGCCGCAGGCTGCACGCAATCAACAAGGGGAGGACGAATGAGAAGCGGTCCTCACGGTCACCTGCTCAGGAGAGCATCCTCTGTCATCATCATCTGTCTCCTAGAAAATGTGTTTATATCACTAATTTGCTTTGGCAAATACATTAATGAGTAAACATTAGAGCTCCCTGCCTGAGGCTTTGCTTTTCTCGAATTCTGGTAATATTCTTACACTTTGACACCAGAATGAGGCCACAGCAGCCAACTCTGATTATTTATTGCTACAAATCCAGTAAACACAGACTAATGTGAAGATTCATTTGGAGTCCAAAATTTGCTCCTCTCTTGATTGTGGTTTAGTATCCACTAAGATCAACTTTGTAGCATACGTTGTTGCAAACAGTGGGTGTATTAGAGCCTTTTTTAACGTTGAGATGTCTAGTAGGAAATCTTTTTATTTGAAAAATAAAAACAGGTCATCTTGTGCTCCTGTGGTCGCTATTTGATGACGTGTTTTGGCGCATTAAAACCTTTAAGTTAAATATGTTAAAATCAGTTCAGTACAGTTTAGACTTGCTTGCATAACTAAAGCAGTAGATGAAGTGAAATGTACACTGTAAAGCAGAAAAGACCCGAACACTTAAAATATCAACTGGACCTGATTCAATACATTTTTTCTCAATTTTTGACAGTTGTCACTGACTTTACTGAGATTAAGACAAAAGTTCTGACCAGTTGGACTTAAATTTCATTATTTCTTGAGAGGTTAACAATAAAATTCTAGCTTCAGCGGCACGTATTTCTACCTTCAAATACAGTAGAGTGAACAATAAGAACTATAACACCCAGGATTTGAACTACAGACCTTTCACACAAGAGGTAAATGTGCTAACCAGTACACAGTCAAAGCACCTAACACTTTGACTGGGTGAATCAAAGTTATTCATGCTGCTATAGCTGTATTTAAGGAATGCTGATTAAATGTGTGTGTGTGTGTGTGTGTGTGTGTGTGTGTGTGTGTGTGTGTGTGTGTGTGTGTGTGTGTGTGTGTGT
>JAVDPK010016830.1:0-16035 GCA_034780415.1 Cichlasoma orientale
ACAAATTGGAGTCTATTAGATAAATATGATTCAAACCACTGCAGTGCAGTACCTTTAATACCTATGGCATGCTGTAATCTCTGTAATAAAATGTTATGGTCAACAGTATCAAAAGCTGCACTAAGGTCCAACAGGACAAGCACAGAGATGAGTCCACTGTCAGAGGCTGTAAGAAGATCATTTGTAACCTTCACTAACAGATGATCAGTTGAGTTTCAGTTTTCCTGTCCTCCTGTGCTCCCTGTATCTTGTTAAGTTCCCGTCGTATTTATGTCTGTGTAGGTTTGTTGTATTTTATATCCCTATGTTTAGGTAGGTCATGTTTTATTTTGCTAGTCTCTTGTCTCGTGTGCATTGTGTTTAGTTTGATTCTGTTCACCTGTGTCTTGTTTTCCCCAGCTGTGTCCTCTCACCCTAATTACCTCGTGTGTGCATTTAAGCCCACAGTTTTGCTCAGGTTCTTCATGTTGTACTGTTTACTCGCCTGTGTGGTTTTGCCTCATGTTTTGGTGTGGATTATTCTACTCTGTATCCATCTGCCTTGTTGGTTTGCTGACTCTACCTTTGTTTAATCTATCATTTGGGTCCACTTTCTACGCAAACCATGGCAACCTGAGCAATAAATATCTGTATGGAGATGTTTTGAGCAGTAGCAAAAAAAAGAATCCTTCCATAGCAGTGTTCTTTCATTAATATTATTACTATGAACCAGAGTCGTGCATAGTATATGCAGATCATTACATAATCTCAAATAAACCCCAAACCATATATCCAGATAAACTGCACAGGATTATTCAGAACTTTGAAGGCTACAAGACAACGCACACACTGTCTAGGTGGTTAAAGCACACTCCTCTTTTATCCTCAGAAAGATGAATTTTAAACTTTATTATATAACCGAGAGTAGAGAGGCATATCTCCATAGTAACAGCAGTATAAACACCCCGTGGCTTGGTGTTGTGGTAACTGAAGCTGTTTGGCATTCAGCCACCCCCCTCTGATTTCATAAAGGCACTGAACATCTAAAGATGCAGCAGCAGCCTGTCAGGGATGCCCCATGAGGGTCTGAAACACAGGGTGATCATAAGAAATGCAAGTTAAAGTTTTGTCAGAGGTTTTCTGATGAAAGGAACTGAAATCAAACAGAGGGGATGATACTGCTGTACGTCACTAAGAACCTCAAGCAACTCTCTCTCAGATTTAACACAATATATGCCAATGCAAGTACAGTATGTTTCTTGAAGCACAATTTAGCAAGCTGCAGAATAAATAAAGCAAAGTGGATTGTTTGAAGAACTGTAATACATATTTTTGCAACTTCAAAGGGAAAGAGACCCCGGGAAGTGTTCAAAAGCATGCCCTTAAAAATAGAAAACCATAGTGGATTCCAAATATTTTGCAGATGAGAAAATGAATACAATAAAGGTAATGAGAATTAAGTAAGGGAAAAAGAATCACATATATGAAAATTTGATGTAAATCACAACTTCAATGAAAAAAATAGAGAATGGCTTGCATTTGCAGGGGTCTAGTTTTACTTAAAGCACCACTGCATGTCATCAGACAGCAATACAATGGGGAACCATGCTCATAAGTGAGTTATGATTTTTAACAGTTTTATATATATTGCTATTAACGTTCTCCTTCTCTTCTATGAAGAATTATGTGCACTTTAACATATCAGTTTTTCTATATGTTCAATTCAAGTTTATTTATATAGCACAAAATCACAACAAAATAGTTGCCTCACGGCACTTTATATTGTAAGGTAGAGACCCTACAATAATTACAGAGAAAACCCAACAGTCAAAATGACCCCCTATGAGCAAGCACTTGGCAACAGTGGGAAGGAAAAACTCCCTTTTAACAGGAAGAAACCTCCAGCAGAACCAGGCTCAGGGAGGGGCAGCCATCTGCCGTGACTGGTCATCCAGGCCTTTATGTCTTTAAGACACTCCTGCAGTTTAACTGATTGATGTGTGTTATCTGGCTTCATAGATAGATAAAGCTGAGTATCATCTGCATAACAATGAAAATTTATGCAATGCTTTCTACACGCCAATATAAATAATGTATATTAATGTATGTTGAGCAGGAGATTCTGTCATTATGACCTCATCACACCACATACACACATTGCAGTTACATTTAAAACTCTTACCTATTCACCAAACATTACCACAGACTTTTTTACAAGGTGTAAATGTATCCTTGAGTTAACATATTGAAATATAATCAGCCACAATATTAAAATCTGGTCTGACTCTGCAGACTGTGTGTAAAACATGATACCATGACATCACCCTTTGGTTTGTAAAGCCAAATTTTCTGCTGTTATTAGGAGACTTTGGACTGTTGCCGTCTTGGGGTTTTGAAGCATCTGTTATGGGTACAAGTGAGCTCTGACTGATAAACCTGACTCTTGTATAGTAGCTACTTCTCAATCACAGGTTTGGCCCACCCTATAGCTTATCTTTCGTTATCATATATTTTCTCTCCATAATTAACAGAACAAACACCGTGCTGTATTAAAGAAGACTTCAAACTACTGATTGAGACTATAAACTCATCAAGTGAGCTATAAGGTAATTTTCCTATTGACTTGAATACAATCAGACTGCTTTTCGTAGAGTCACCTACTAATGGCCATTAGAAGGAATGCAAGTTTAAGTCCATCTTTTGTATGGCATGTGTGCTCTAACCTTTTAGGGAATGGACACGGGACCCCTGCGGTGTCCTGCAGTGTCTGGCACTGGGAAGTTGGGACCAGAACTGTCTGAGCCCTGTGGGTTTCAGGAAATGACCTTCAGGGTTCTGACTTGTTTGAGTTTTTTCATCAGTCCATTCTCATATATATACTGATTAAAAGGAAAGAAAAACTCATCTTCACTTTCATGTCAGAGACCCAAGTTTGCGTCACATATGCCACAGTTTTTCACCCAACATATCACGGTCTGGGTTAAAATATAACTATTGACAAATCTTTTAAAACTTTGTTTTCCTAGTTACCATGGTTACACGTCCCCGCTTTCTCTACAAAAAAAATATGTTTCTGACACAAAATATATTTCCTGTTCTCATGCATTACTTACAAATGTATATGCATTGACACACAAAAAAAATTGTATCTATGAGATACTGACATGAGACTGGGCTGTCACTTCACCTCGTCTTCTCTTTAAAAGCAATAACAGAGTACATGTTGCTGAAATTGACCACTGACCCAAAACAAATGGGCCTGTCAAAGATAGGCCTCCAGCTGCTGTAAGCAGTTGTCAGGGTAACACAAAACTATGACAATACTATTATACAAACCCTTCTGTGGCAGATCAGTAATTAAAAAGCAGCCATCTAATTTATCACCGATTTATTGACGTTTTCATTGCAAACCCACAATGAAGTATAACTGGTAGGTCAGGTAGTGCTAACTTCCTTCTTTGGTTTTATATGTAAGGTATGTCAGTCATTCATTTAAGCAGGTGTGTGCATGCAAAGAAGTGTTAACCTCTCACCGAGGTTCTGTCACTTCACTTCACGTGCGCTGGTCTCCTCTTACATTCTTCTGTTGAGGCAAACAACTCCACATGTCTGTACTTGTTCCACACTGTGGCCATTTTCCTCAGTATTGTCTTGATGAACGAGGTGGATGATTTTCTATATCGTCCGTGAGATCAAGCTCAAACCCATCACTTAGTTTCTCGATAATTTAATTATTCCAGGCCTGGCAGTGGCCAAAAGCACAACTGTTCTTAAAATCTTTAAAATTCGCATCATTGTCAGACGTTGGTGCTCTGAGTATCTGTTTTTTGTTTGACTTTGATGTAACAGTACTAATTCTTTCTTCATTTTCACACGTTAACCTTAACTATCTTGTGTTAAGTTGCTCTCTGCGGTGCTCCCAGTGTTGCTTCCAGACCAAACGGCAACCTGCGGGTCTGAAACGGCACAGAAGAGTCAAAAAAGTGCGGTTCCAGAGGCCATTTGAGGCTTTCTCCAAAAGCAATCCCCAAGTGTACTTTGATAAAATACGCAACTTTACAGGGGGTCACTACACCAGGTAGTGTATATTATGGGCCATCCTAGAAGTTTATTTGCTGCTTAGCACTAATAAACAAGTAACTGTGACTCTGCGGTATTCCTCTAATAGCTCATCGTTTAGCACTTCATTCTTTCCTCTTGTCAAACTATGTTCACTTCTGGCTCCAAAAAAAACCAAAAAAAACAACATGAATGAATGAATAGCTTTATTGTCATTGTGATTACATACAACAAAATTTCGTTGAGAACAGCCATCCAAGAAAAACACACACAAGCAAACTGACAGGGGGGATGGTGGATTCTCAAGCCGCTGCCGTGAGGCGCCGCCACAGCCCACAGCGTGAATTCTAACATTGAGGTTTTGAAATGGAGCTTTGCAAACCAATAGGCGATGTCACATGGCTATGTCTGTCTATATGTCCAGATGTCTGTCAGCTTCTTCTCCATGGCTGCGAAGAGACTGCTGCAGGAAACATGACATCCCCCCCCCCCCCACTATTACCTCCCAGTCCAGCAAATATGGACTACTGAAATAACTGCTTGCACTTTAGTGACTATGTGTTTGATTTGGCACTTACTATTTATTTATTTATTACGTATTGCTTTGTAGCTGCTATAAGAGATTGCTGCCAAACAAAATTTCATTGCAATCTTTTTGCTTCTTATCTTATCTTTTATCTGCAGTCTATGTTCTAGACACTCGGTAGCAGGCGAACAGGTAGCACAGTCGTAACCTTATCCATCTTCAGCTCGCAGCCCTTTTAACATATTCTGTGCAGTCGCATACAACAAAAAATTTTAATATTTTAATTCTATAAAACAAAGGTAATAATCTCCTTGCAGTCTTGTCTGAGTCACTGGAAACCCCCACATCTTGGTGGCTTTGTATTAAGTCCGTATTAAGTGAGGGAAAGTCCCCCAGAAAGTTTTATTTGGTCTTAAACAACACCTAGTCAAGACTTGATACCACCTTTTGTTAAAAGAAGAAAAAAAAGTATTTGAAAGCCATAAGATATCAATTTATTTTTTAAATAAAGGCACAACACTGCTTTCATTTATGCTTTGAGTAAATACTATATATTCAGGCAAAAGGAAGTACAAAATGATTAATGTTGTGTGTTCACTCAAAAATGTGTGTCTGTAGGGGTGCGTATGTATTTTCTTGAGAATCTTCGCTAACTTCTTGAAAAGACATGTTTAGCAGATACAAAAGCATGCAGGAGATCAAATACTACCATTTTAGCATTAATATTTAACACTTAGATAGTTAGGCCTTATAAATATAGAAAACTGACACATGAGCTGCTTCTGCTGCTGAGAACCTGCAAGCACAAAAAAAAAAAATCCTCTGGACAGTTTAACAATTCAGCTTTGAGTCTGATCTACCAGCCGCATAAACCGGTTTTCAGGTCATGTGAGGTGAAGACAGTTCATAAGGGAACAGGAAAGTGCATTCTGAATTATGCAAAACATTGCTCAGCTTAACTCTTTCCAGCTCATATCAGCTTTTAAAGTGCAAAGGTTTCTGGGAGCTGTGTACATTTCTTGTTGTTAATTGACAGGTTAGGGTTTCCACATGCTTCGTTGTAACTTTTGTGACAGATAACAGTGCATAGGTTGAGCTGATACCAGGGGCGGGTGGATTGGACATACATTAGCAAATATTTGCTTAGACATTCTGAGGCAGTGGCTGAAAATAAGAAAACAAGGATCCAAAAAAGAAAAAAAAGGGAAAGAAGAGGAAGAATGTATAAGCAAAAGCAATTTTCCAACAGTTTGGTTTGTCACAAATACAGAGAAACACTCAGCATAATTAGACACATCAAACCTGCAACTGTATCAGGTTGAAGAGTGTGTCAAAGTAAATGGATGACACATAATATGAATATTCCATCCAACATTAATAGAATTAATTGTATATTTAGATGTATTCATTCAAATTAAACAATCAAAGCTAAATAAGATGTAGCTGAAACTTTGATACTGATAGCATTGAATAAAAAAGGGAATTCTGTATTTATAATGAAGTCACTTTACCAAAAAAGACAAAACAATGTAACACAGTAACACCAGAATTCACCAAACATTGTTATATGTTAGTGCAACAAAGCTCTGTTCAAAGTATTCCACTTTTAAGATTTCAAAATTATTTCCAGCCATGATGTGAAATTATACATATATACATTTTTTTCTTATGTCATCAAAGAACCTGTAAGTAAAGTGACCTTTTAATGCAGATGGACTGTACAGGAATACAGTTTCCTTTTCTAAATATCCTTCATATCAGTCAGGCTGATATAAAGCTGGTAAGCCCTGAAAATATATGGATGTGTTCAAACTTTTCATATGAGTTATATTATGCTCTTAAACCTCTATCCAGTACGTCCCTAGTGTAGTGAGACTAATTTACACTGACCTATAAATCAGGCCACGTTACAAGCAAACCCCATAGGATGGAGAATATCAGGAGAATGCATGTTATTCATTCCTAACTGATCACATGCTTTAAAAAAAGCAGAATTTTAAAGGAATAGTTCAGCATAGTAAAAACATTCATTCTTGCCAAGAGTTAGATAATGCCAGTCTTCGTGCCCCTATACAGTTACAACCAGCAGACTGAGATTAGCGCAAAGACTGAAAACAAGCGGGAGTTATCACAACACACCTAGGGGCAGAAATCTGTTCAGATTATCTGCACTGCAATCTGTACACAAACAATGTTCACAGGACTTTATGGAATAGTCTGGCACAGACCACACGCCCGTGTTCACATGCTATAAATTGAATTAGTGAATGAGCTTTAGAGCTGCTGCTGCTGCTGCTGCATGGATTTGGCCACCTTTGGACAAAGCTAGGAAGGCAGTTTGACCCCGTCTCCATAAAAGGATGTTCTGTCATGTGTCTTAGTTGGTGTAAAATACATTGTATAAAAGTGAACTGAGGCAAATATGTGCAAAGTTGGCCTTTATCAAAAGCCGTAACAAGAAATCAAAAACAAAACCACAGATCAGATTAATGCAGCTACATTCTCCAAACAGCACCAAACTGTGTACTCTGTCTTATGTGCACTTTATGCATAGGGAGCCTGTATAGGCATGCAGTGATCTTGTATAGCCTTCTTATACACTCCTCTAAAGATGTGAGTTTCACAAGCCAAAGTGGTTTGCTTTTGTTGAAACATGCTGGCTGTCCATCCTAGACACAAAAAACAGTGTGAGACTTCTGCTAATGGCTTTTAATTTTCCATATTGGTCAAATAAACATTCAGTTCCAGTAAGACTTATTGCAAGAAATCCTCTGTTATTATGCCTTGATGGCAGCAATCTCTGAAACACACCAAAGACTGTCTCGGGTGAACGGGGTGAAATGAACAAAATATGAGTGACATTCCTGTCTAAATCAAAATCACATTAGTAGGCCTGCTGGAAATCTCTTCTGGATAATAAATCTGTGCTTTGACATTTGAAAATAAGTCTTTCATTTTTACACCAGTATCGCTGACGCACTTTGTTCTGGCTTTATCTCTTTTAACTTTTGGTGTCGCTTCCAGCTGAAAAGTCAAAAGAGGCAGCGTGACTCATTTCTGAGCACACTGATAAACGGCAGCACGCTGTGTAAAACAGACCTATCTTCCCGGCGCTGACTCTTTATCAACACAACAGATTAGTTATTCTTCAGGGCCAAATGACCAGGATGTGTGATGCGATAAAGAAAAGAAGTCACCCTCCCTAAAGACCTCAGCAGGTGTATCAAAGGATGCTGTGGACAAAGGACGCCGGTGATCCAAGGTGATGTATCGGTGTGAATCGAAGGCCCCATGCAGCCAAAGTGGCCTAGATGGATTAGCCTGAGAGGGACTACATGATGGTTGCTTAGTAACTACAAGCCTACTCAAATGCTTGGTGAACATTAGGGGCAGGGCTGCATTTTGACCATGAATAGTGCAAAAGCGCTTTATATTCCAGCCTTACCTCACCTTGAACTCTATGCAGCATGACACGTGACGTAAACATGTATGCCATTGCAATCACCTGACAGCCCTGAAACTTGCGTTGCAGTAATCGGTGTATGTATGCACCTGCAGCGTGTGTATTCAATAACTTTACAGTGGCCGGTGTGCTAATAGTGGTTTCAGCTGGAGCCCTGCCACCCTTAGTGCTTTGCTGCGGGCTCTGCCCGGGCTGTTTTTCCCATTCTGCGATGTCCTTGTATGACCCGTACTCCTATGCCAAGATCCAGGCTGTGTCTAATGAAAGTAGGGTTCCAGCAGTTTATTTCAGAAAAAAAAAAAAAAAAACAGAATCAAAGCTCAGGCCGACAGTGTTTCATTAGCCATACTTGTCAAGCCAGTGGTTGAGAATGTGAAAAGTAGATGTGGGATTGTGGTGGCAGACTAGGAGGTTTAAATAGAGGAATATTTTCACAATGAAAGGGTGGGCTTTGTGTTCTTTTTTTTTTTAATTAAGCAAAACAGACCGTTTAGAAAATATTTTCTGGTTAACATAAAATCAGAAGATTGTAAATTTTTTGCATTAAAATATAAAGTGCCTTGTGATGACTGGCAGCATGTTAGAAATTGATGGAACATGAATAAAACCGAAATGAATTGAAGTGAATCAGAAAAACCCCAATGAGCTATAAAAATGTTGCATTTTTTTTTCTTAGTTTTTCTCTAGCTTACTATATGGTTTATTCTTTCTATGTGTTAAGCTGAAGTGAAATGGACTGGTATTCATACAGTGTTTTTCTACTATCAATAAGCACTCATACAAAATCAAATCAAATGTGGACTTTCTGAACACAGACTGGCAAAACATCCAGATGGAGAACCATCCAAAAGCACTAGTGAAATCTAGGAAGTGAAAGTGAAGGTAAGCCCTTGTCCTGCTTATCCTATTGCATTTGTAATCAGGTGCTTAGGGTTTTTCAGCGGTCACAGAATGTGTGCGTGCGTAAGGCCCGTGATTTGAGGGACCAGTGTCTGAGTGTTTTTTTTATGTTGACAATCTTTGCTTGGGTTAATAAGCTTAAATGCGACAGTATTTCTGATGACCTCCTGGACCGTGGAGTCACACAAGGCTAAACCCTGTCTTAGAAGTCCTAATTATTCTAGGAAAATCTGATTCAGCCCGAGACACTGGCTGTGAGTGCCTTGCAAGCCAGCACACATGCCCTTTTCCTTCTTTAGCCTTGATGTAAACAAGCAAAAGACTTAGTCCAAAGGACTAATCCAGATCACAGCAGCAGTTTACCAGAGTGGTGTGGAGAAGCCAAATTCACAGGAACTCCTGATTATAGAGTTTCTCGGTGCTTAAATTGTTTCTCTATTACAGACTAAGTTCAGACACCACTTGTAATTGGTGGGTGAAGTTTCCTGATTTTATGGCTGACACCTTTTAACAGAATTCAAAAGCTTGTTAAGACAAACGGGCTTGTTTTTCTACATTTTGCAACTTCTTGTTAAAAGTCCACATGTGCAGATTGCATAATTTCTTAGAAAGCATATTTTTACATTGTGCCCCTTTCAGTCTATTCACCGGCCAAAGCTCATTACTAGACTGACATGAGTTGAACGGCAGTTAGATCATCACTGATTATGTAAGTGTTTAAACTAATCAAGTCTCAGTAAAGAATGAAGACACAACCGTGTGTCAGCAGTTATCTGGACGTTAGGTGCGGAAATGCACAGCAGCATCTGAGTCACTTCCATTGAACTGTGCTAAGTATTTATTTTACTCCTCCAGTCTTCCTCGTTTGAATTACAAATTGTGAAACTGGACTTACAAGAAACCCTTTTTTTTGCAAGCTGAGGCACAAAGTTATTATTCCCAGAAGTATTTTCGTTCCTCGCTGTTACAGAACACTAGTTAAACCGTATCAGCAGTGACTTGGAGAATCGAATGCATTTGAATCCCCCAAATCAATTTATTGAATTCCGTTAAATTTTTTTTACTCTTTTTATTGCTTAGATGTAACTACTGTGAGGTGGCAACATTGTTTTGATTAGAAAAAAATCCTATAAACTCATTTTAATGTCCTATTTATTGCGTTCTTTTTAATTTTCCTAGACTTTTTACTTAATACAGAGAAAGGTAGTTTTCCAGTTTAATGATAATATTTAAAATACTTACAATTAGGATAAACACTGGTTTTTAATGGGAAGCACTGAGTGGAAAGCATGTGGCTAACTCACTGATAATATGTCTGCTTGAGTAAATAGTACCAGTTGATGACTTTTTCGCAGTGTGTGGTGCCTGGCATCTCTTTCCACTACTCTTTTTTTCTAAGCAAACACACATCTGGCTGTGGGAACATCTGGTTTATTACAGCCATTTCTCAGCAGGTTGTCTTCTGTTCTCTTTAGAGGTTTTGCAAAACACCATCAGAGGCCCAAAGTGCAACAGCTGCTAAACAATTACAGGTGCCTATAGTTAGCATTCTAGTTCTAGTAGATCAATGCAACAAATGTAGCAATTAAGCAGATATGATGTCTTATGCTCACTAACATGTGATCCGGGTGACATAAATACTGTTGTTAGAGGGTGATCACAATGCAGATATCCGCATGCTTAATTTTTTTTCCCTCGAGCACTACACTACAATTCACCGACTACACATGTGTGCCAGCAGGTGAGAATTGGCTAAAAACAAGCGTTCTAGTTTCTTGGAAAAAAAACCTCTACACTCACCAGCCACTTTATTTGGTACACCTGTTCAACTGCTCGTTAATGCAAATACCTCAATCAGCCAATAGCAGCAATTCAACGCATTCAGGCATGCAGACATGTTCCAGATGACCTGCTGAAGTTCAAGCAGAGCATCAGAATGGGGAAGAAAGGTCGGAGTATTTCAGATACTGCTGGGATTTTTCTACACAATCATCTCTAAGGTTTACAGGGAAGAGTCAGATAAATAGAACATATCCAGTGAACAGCCGTTCTCAGGGTGAAAATGCCTTGTTAATGTCAGAGAATGGCCAGACTACTCCAGTCAGGAAAAGCAAGGCAACAGTAACTTAACTTGTTACAATCAAGGTATGCAGAAAAGCATCTGTGAATGCACACAAACACACTGAACCTTGAAGCAAATGGGCGTCAGCCGCAGAAGACCACATCAGGTGCCATTCCTGTCAGCTAAGAATAGGAAACTGAGACTGCAGTTCAGTTGGACTCACAAAAACTGGATGCTGGAAAAACGTCGCCCATTCCGGTGAGTCTCGATTTCTGCTGCAATCAGACAGGTTTCTAACAAAGCCCCAGGTTAAGTCAAATTCATCTGGAGAAAAAACAGAACAGTGCTGCAAAGTTAATAAGCCAACTTCCTTGTTCCTTTTGCTTGGACCTACTGTTGCTACTTTCTGCACGGTGCTGACTGTTGATTTATGTTAAATGTGTATGCCTAACAAATTAGAAGATGTCAGGCAAATGGCAGGTAATTTCAAGCCTTTCAGGCAATGAAGTTTCCCTGCAAAAGCAGCTACTAATTGTATCTTAGAAAGGAACAGTTCAGTATTCCAACATAGAGCGACACAAAAAAAGTGCAGCTGACTTTTACAGCAAAATTTGCGATGTTGTTCCACAGTGCAAACATAATAAATTAAATTAAAATAATCATTTTACATTATAGGCTGTAAAAAGACAATTTTCCCTCAGTCTGCCTCAGTCCCTGTTCTTTAAAAAATATTGCAATGTGTCACTTTGCCTTTCAGGCCATCTGCATGCCTCTTTTTCCCAATGTCCACTACCAGAGCATCTCAACTGAAGCCATCTGCTTATTCTGCTCCACTGCTGTCTAGGCTCCATAGGGGATGCTGTCACTATCTCCCATTTTCATCTAGGAAACATTTGCATTTTGTACCCTTACGTTTTTGTAATGTATTTTTCTCTTCTCTCTTTATTAGCTTTTTTTTTTTTTTTTTTTTTTTGCCTAATCCTGCACTGAGGAGAGTGTGAAAACGAAACCAAGCTGTGAGAAAGAATGAAAGCAAATGTAAAAACAAAACCTTAAATGTAATTTGGTAACACACGGCCGTTAAAAGACACGACCCATTACTTCCGTTCAGGGAGGTAGAGGAATGATGAGCTGACTAATGCAGAGACGATCACCTTCTGGCAATGAGTCTGGGACTGATGACATCTGATAAGAAGCTGACTCATTATTTAACTGATTATGATTTCAATGAAAAAAGTATCCTTAATATTGTTGGGGGGGGGGGGGTAATGTTTCTAAATAACTTAATGTGAGGAAGGAAGTAAATTGAAGTCAAACTAAATTAAACTGAATTAATGATTTTGAGTTTAAACACG
Source organism: Cichlasoma orientale (assembly GCA_034780415.1). Classification (NCBI taxonomy): domain Eukaryota; kingdom Metazoa; phylum Chordata; class Actinopteri; order Cichliformes; family Cichlidae; genus Cichlasoma; species Cichlasoma orientale. The sequence goes on from JAVDPK010016830.1 coordinate 12,345, forward strand.
CAGATGTATCTGAATACCTTAAATTAACAAAAAGAAAAGCATGTTAATTTAAGATAACTGATTATAATAATTTGAAGATAAGGATAAATATGGAGTGCTTTATCCAACTAAATAGCACAACAGCCACACAGAGAGCGGTCTATAACCTACAGTACTGTGCAAAATTCTTGAGCCACCCCTCATTTCTTCTTTGTCTTTTACTGGGAAAATGGGAACTTGGCGCAGCAGTTTACTGAAAAATGTGCAACCATTGTGGAAATACACTATATGAGGAAAAAACTGAGCATGTGCAATTCTAACGAGGTTCAAAGACAATATTTGGCTTATACATTTGGCACCTATTTTTTTAAGCAGTCTTCAGGAATAGTTCTCCAGGATTCTTGAAGGACATTCAAAGCTCTTCTTTGGATATTTGCTGCCTTATGTTCTGTTCTCTGTCAATGGGATCCCACATTGCTTCAGTTATACTGAGCTCCAGGCTCTGGGGAGGTCAGTCTATGACTGTGTGTTGGCAGTGTGTTTGGGATCATTGTCATGCTGAAAAATGAAGCTGTTGCCAATCAGATGCTTTCCTCTGCATGGCCCCCAAACCAGGACAGAGCCGCCACCATGTTTTACAGATGTTGTAGACACTCACTGTTGTACCTCTCGCCTGACCTCCTCTGTACATACTGACAGCGATCTGAACCCAAAATTCTTAATTTGGAATCATCACTACACTACACTACAACACTACATGTGTTGCCACTGACTTTCAGTCCACTTCTAGTGTAATTTGGTTGACTTTCCTCCCTGTTTCTTTAAGTGTTGCTTGCTGACAGCAACTCTTCCACTGAGACCATTTCTGTTGGAAGGGCCAGATGCATCTCTGAGGTTCTGTATCAGGTCTTTGATGGATTTTTTCCTGTTTCATAAGGACATGACTTTCATATAGTTTATCTGCTGCAGATCATTTTTTAGGCCTGCCACTTCTTTCTTTTTTTTGTCCAGTTTCCTCAAAAAATTTTTAGGGCACACTGCACACCATGCCAACATTTGATGAATTTTTGGATGTCTCTTTGGAGGGGGAGATATCATGGGGGGGATATATCATGCTGGATATCTACACTGATATGGACTGGGTAATATGTTACAAATGAAAGGATGCCTCATCATTTGATGGAAATGAAAATTATCGCCCTACAGAGGCTGAATTCAAGGACACCCTGAAAATCAAAGTGAAAAAATGCTCCTAATGAGACGACGGATGGTGTCCTGGGGGATCTCCTCCCACATCTGATCCAGAGCCTCACTGAGCTCCTGGACAGTCTCAGGTGCAACCTGGCAGCATCGGATGGACTGAAAAATAATGTTCCAGAAGTGTTTCATTGGATTTAGGTCAGGTGATTGTGGGGCCAGCCAGTGATATAAATTCCTTCATCCTCCAGGAACTGCCTGAATACTCTCCTCACATGAGGCTGGGCATTGCCGTGCACCAGGGAGAACCCAGACCCACCGCACCAGCGTAGGGTTCGAGCTTCACGGTGCCGGGCAGTGAGCACAGTGGGGGGGGTGTCCTCCACCTGTAAAACCATTCCTGTTTTGGGGGCTGTCTCATTGTTTCCCCTCTAGTGCACCTGTTGTTAATTTCATTAGCACCAAAGCAGCTGAAACTGATTAACAACCCCCTTGCTACTTAACTGACCAGGTCACTATCCTAGATGTTGACTTGATGCTGTTCTCCAATTAAAAAGTGTTGCTTTAATTTTTTTGAGCAGTGGGCTACTTATGCCAGTCAAACTGTTACATTTGGCATTTTTCATAGATTTATTTAAAGAAATGGGAACATGTTTTTGCAACAGGCTGCTAGTAACAAAGTGCCTAAAGATACAAGTTAAAATTGGTTCTTTTCTAGGTTTTCTGTCAAATGTAGATGCAACACTGGTCCATGCCTCGAGGTAGATGCCTTTTTTTTAATGCTTGACTGATTCATAGGTCAGTATTAACATATTTAACAAACAAAAAGAAATGAAATATAAAGAAATGAAGACTTTTGCACAGTACTGTATAACTCTGCGATCTCGTTCTTCTCTGCGGCAGGCAGGAGTCACTGTGGCTCAACCACGTACATTGCCCTAAGTATTCACTCACCCATCCAAATCATTGAATTCAGGTGTTCCAATCACTTCCATGGCCACAGGTGTATAAAACCAAGCACCTAGGTACGCAGACTGCTTCTACAAATGTTTGTGAAAGAATGGGTCACTCTCAGAAGCTCAGTGAATTCCAGCGTGATAACGTGATAGGATGCCTGGGATGTTGGGCTCAGCCCCTTAGTCCCAATGAAACAAACTCTTAATGCTTCAGGAGAACAAGACATTTTGGATAGTTTCATGCTACTAACTTTGTGGGAACAGTTTGGGGATGGCACCTTCATGTTCCAACATGACTGCACACCAGTGCACGAAGCAGGTCCATAAAGACATGATGAGGAAGTTTGGTGTGGAAGAACATGACTGGCCTACACAGAGTCCTGACCTCAACCCAACAGAACACCTTTGGGATGAATTAGAGCGGAGACTGTGAGCCAGACCTTCTCATCCACCATCAGTGTCTGACCTCACAAATGTGCTTCTGGAAGACTGGTCAAAAATTCCCATAAACACTCCTAAACTTGGGGGAAAGCCTTTCCAGAAGAGCTGAAGCTCTTCTGGATAATAAATGGATTGACTGATATAACTAGTTACTCTAGTGTAGAAATGATCCAGGTTTGAACAGCAGGTCTTTTGATTTTCCGTGCTCACAGCCAGGGCTGTATGCTACAGATGACTATATTAAAGATATTCACTCTTTTTCACATCACGGAGATCCAAGAATAGAACAGCAGTCTGAAGCCTAAGTTTTTGATTCATGGGGATTATTTGCACATACATTACTTTATGTTTAATATGATCAGCCAACATTGTAACTGAATACATGTGATGACAAATAGGGAACAGTTTTGTAGATTCCCCCTTTAAAATTTCTGCAGATTGCAAGAAACATATATATTTCTGTCTGTTTTTAAATAGGCAAAAATCTGCAACACAGTAAAACAATCCATGGGGATAGAGAGAAAAAGGTAGGAGGAAACAAGAAGAGATGCAGTTAAAAAAAAAATAGAAGAAGACAGGCAGACTTAGGGGTGGGGAATATGGTAGGACACATGCTGGGAGTGTTATGACATCAGAGAAACAGATCCAAGCAGTCACATGGATGCCATTTCGTCAGCGCCTGAGACGAGGAGGAAATTTCATGGTGAGGCAAGATGATTTGCTTCGGCCTTTTTGCATCTTGGTGAATATGAGGAACTGAAGAATGAGAGTAAAGTAATTGCAACTGCAATTTTCGGTTTAGTCATCATAAACGGGAGGAACTTAAGAATGAGAAGACAGTAATTCCATGTCTAATTTTCTTTTTAATCGTCATTTACTAGACGTGTGCCAGGCAGGTCAGGGACAAAAAGTTGCTGACAAAATAACAGAAAACACAAAATTTAAACTTACAATAAACCCAAAGCCCACCTTGGCATGAGATCACATCAGCTCTGACGCCAATGAGAATGCCTACTCAGTGTTCATGTTTTCATGAGTACACACACGCGCGCGCGCGCGCACACACGCGCGCGCACACACACACACACACACACACACACACACACACACACACACAC
>JAVDPK010016831.1:5630-16033 GCA_034780415.1 Cichlasoma orientale
ACACCCACCCCACCCCCCCCCCCCCAATCGCTCCCTTTTATTAATTCAGTTTCGTTTGTGCGGCGCAGAATGAATTGAGCAGCCATAGATTTTGCCTTGTGTCTACAAAATAACGTGTCCTTCACAAAAGAATACAGTCATGCTTCTCATTCCAAAGTCTTAGTGCTTTTTCCTTGAATAAATCATCCACATCTATTGAATCCTTTTCATTTCTCAACACAAGCCCACCTTTCAGAGCGCAAAGAAAAGAGTCTGAATTACTTCGAGCTGAAGAGTTACCTTGCATAGAGAGGAATTAAGGACCATTTGCCAATATTGTGGATCAACTATGCTGAGAATAAAAGCAGCATTCTTGTGTTACCTGGCTGGGGAATTTTGCCACAAAGGACTTCAAACAAGGACCAGCATACAATCCACAGACTGATTTTTACTTGAGGGACCTTGGAATGTTCACAACAAACCATCTCCAGCAAAGACAAGCATAAAGGGAAGTGTCTGAATACTCGTTGTATTACCCTCTTGCCCTTTGTCAGCAAGAATGTAGGCTGTTTATTGTACGTCAGCGGATGACCTCAATCTCGTATTTATCACAGCGTGCTGGCTGCCTTTGGAAACTGTTGTTTTCCATTGTTCAGCCCTTTGGTTAGGTTTAGAATTGGGATAGTTTCTGCACATTTGGATGCACCTTTAATGCCCTCGCGCGCTGCATGCGGTACTAATACAGAGAAATCCGGAACAACTAGAAGGACAATTGGAAATCTAAAATTTTACGTGTACGTCTTTGTCCGCGATCCATTTCTCCAGCGGGTTTGATGAAAATGGGACGGGTGGTTTTCGCACGCTCGTGTTGATACACAGAGTGACGCGGGACAGCGCCCGTCCTTCTGCAGAGCTTGGAGAACTCGGGCTCGGCAAGAGTTGCAGCTCCTGATTTGAAATGAACCTTTAAAGGACGAGCTGAAGTGAGTATGCAGGTCAGATGTTTGCACGTTTCATTGTCAGCACTGGAAGTTGGCTGACTATCCCCTGCTGCTCTTAAAAGGTGCCCACACTCCCACCTGAGTGACACTCACTTGAGCTCTGCTCCAGTCTCTAGCCCCTCTAACAGCAAGATAAGACTCTTATCACCTCCAGGAGTGAAGATTTGGCCTCAATCCAAGAGAACCAACGGAGCAGGAAAACCACTGTCTAGACACTTAAGGTGAACTAAAAGCAACAATGCTCTGTTTGACAGGAAATACTAAAGGGCTGTCGCTGAGGCACGGCAAGTCGAGGAGGCTGCAGTTCAGACAATGTCATTGTGCAAAAGCGCCTCAGCAGATCCCCCTTCCTGCAGCCATTTTTCATCACCAGCTAGCATGAACCTTCTGCAGGACAGGGGAAGAGGTGCTGGAGAGCTCTGATACAGCATTAATCCCATCAGACCAAAGCCGTCCTGGATGGCTTTCTTACAAACCCACACGTTTGGGCTCAAATCGCGACAACAAAACGCATTTTGAAAAATGGGCCCCGCTTTTGTTAGCGCGCTGCCGAACTTGTTTCCCGCCACCTGTCACTCACTTTAATAGCGTTAAACAGACAGCAGGAATGTGTGTCACGGCGCCCACGTGTTTGCATATTTGCATGTATGAACAACACAAACAAAACAGACGCCCACTCATGAAAACACTTCTGTGCACATCACCGGTGACGGTACAGAACTCCACAGGGCACCTTTAACAGCAAATAACCCCAATTTGCTGCTAACGACTATTTTTATTCTCATGTGTGCTTGATTGGATTCTATCAATTATCCATAGGTTTCCTTCTTTTATGTGCAGCAGGAAACAGTATTAGCACACTCTTGTCTTTGCTCACCTTTGCTGAGGTAATCTACCTGCAGCTGCATCAAAGAGCGCCTGCGACGATCGTACGGCTCTGAGAGAAACTGCAGAGATTAATGCAGCAAATATAGGAAAAACAGACTTACATAAAAACTACTGTAATCTTTGAGTGTTTTTATGTGCCTGAGCATTTTTCCTAGTGGCAGCGCAGAGCCAATCAACTGCTGTGGACAAAAGTCTGAGGATAATTAATGAGAGAAAGACTTTGAAATGATGAGTTAGAGGTTGAACAACAAACAGGGCGCTCTGTGCCATCTTGTCTGCACATCAGTGTGTTGTGGGAAGGTTCGTCTTAAAAACAAGGCTGAGCAATGAGAGATGGCAGCAGCTGCGGGCTGGAGCGTGCAGGGACACGAGGCTGTGCGTGCTATCTCACACCTTTTATGTGTGAACTCACCTGAAGTTTTCTCTTTTGCTCTCTGGGCTTTGTTTAAGTGCTGAAGCAATTTAAAAACAACACTCGGATGTGTGTGGGCGCAGCGGCCACATCAGATTACCTCCAAAATAACTTGCTGAACGCAGCCTGCGAAGGAAGCAGCGCCTCAAACGTCTCCTGTGGTTTTATCACGCTGCAATTTGGAGGCTTTTTTGCTTTCCAGGTATCAAACTCTGGCGCTAAAGGCTCACTCTGAGCAACACGACCTGAAGCTGCAGTAAACAGCAACACACCACCTCCCTCTTCACTTCTTCCCAGCAGCATCTCCATCATGGCTTTCTGCTTGAAGCACCAGCTTCTATTAAGCTAATCAGTACTTTTGTTTCTTGCTAATTTAGTGGCATGAATGCCAAATGAATATTAATTGTGACCGCCTGTCCGAGGGTCACTCTTTTACCTCGCCCACTAACAGCAGGTAGAGTAGCAAAGTTAGTCGCCCAGCCGCCGTTTCAGCTGCTGCAGCGAGGAGGTCTGAAGCTCTCGCTGCTGCTTCACATCGAGCTTTTATTGTTCTCACACTTCAGCCGACAAACCTGCGCATGAATCCAGAGCCGGCAAAGACCCCGAGATCACAGGTTCATTCCTACTTCATCCAAATTTCACTTCACAGCTGTGATGGTCGATGATAATGATAATTAGCTCCAGTGTCACATCAGTTATACTCATCTATAACCTTCAATATTGTGTGTTCATGATATACAAACATGGGAGGCCCCCCGTGTGCCTCCTGTGACAATGTTCGAGTGTCTTATTGACCTTTTGGTGACCCACATTAAGCGGTCTGTTATTCTGATTGTCTCTGTTTGTCTGCGGCGTCGTTAAAGGAAGAACCTGCGAGCCGACAGGTAGAAACAACAAACAGAAACACTGAAAGAGTTCGACTGCAGGTTTTCTTTTGTTCACATCTGAATCACATAAAGAGCACGGAAGTGACAGAAATATTTCCTGGCCAAATGTGACCCCTGCTGGTCAGTATAACAGAGCCCCCCCCCCCCCCCCCCTTCTCCCTGCAGAAGTGCTGACACAGTCAGATAAATATGTGAGTTATGTGGCCGGCCCATTCTCACGCTGAAATCTGCGGATACGGTCCTCATGTCCTGTCAACGGATTCAAGAATTCACCGAAATGTGGTTGTTGATTTTTTTTTATTATGATTAACTTGACCGAGTCGAACCCGATGCAGCACAAATCAGAGAGCAAATTGAGGAAAGCTTTTTTTTTTTATACGCAAGCGTTGGAGTTCAGCAATATTTCATATGGCCGAGCCTTTTCCGAGGGTGTGTGTAGCATTCAGCAGCATATGAATGTGTCGCCTCTCATCATTTGATTGAGCCCTGCCAGTCTGAAGCGCGGGGGGATTCCACAGTCTGCCTGTGCCATTTACTGCCAGGGCCCTGAAATCCAAATTGACCCAGACACACAGACAGATGGAGCCTTTTTTAGCAAATAATATATGAAAATTAGAGCGCCCAGCCAGGACACACTGCGGCGGTTTCTAGCTTTTTCCATTCACTGTTTCAATCATGTAGAAAAGTTTAAGATGAACGCCTTAATGTTCAGCCCCGTGCGGGTGAACGTGTAAACTAGCAAACTCATTATGAAAGGCACGACGCAGCCAGGCTGTCTGAGAAATCTGCTCTAACAGGTAAAATGCACCTCAGTGGGTATTTATCACTCTTCTTTCCTCTGGTGGAGAAAATATCATGAAGCCACCAAGAAAACAAGACTTCAGATTTAAGAGAAAAAAAGAGAGAAGCAACCAAAGAAGAACTCTCGGTTGTTATTCGACCACAGCTGTCGAAGGAATTCAGCGTTTCCTCCGAACACCTGAAAAACAGCCAGCTTCATATCTGAACATGCACGAGGCGAGGGGGACGCGCTCAGCACGGCGGCTGCTGCTGCTGCTGCTGCTGCATCAAACTCAAGTCTATCAATGCCATCTAGTGGCTGTAAGGCTTTAAGCTGCAGCTCCACCTGCAGCACAGACGCCTGTCTGCTGCTCTTAGAATAAAATAACTGCGAGAATTTGGAGGATTTTTTTAGGAAGGCCTTTTCCCTTCGTTGTTTGTGCTGAGAACAGTTTTTAATATACGTTCTTGGTCATTATTTCAGCACTCATATATGATCAAAAGATGGAAGTCAGAATGATGGTAATCTCCCATTTTTTTTGCAAATGTATCAAAATTCACAAAATCTCTCATCAGCATAAACTGTGATGGTGCGGTTTTTTGGGAATTCCCTTTCTGGAGGCTCCTGAAGGCATACTGCATGTACTGAGAACCACCTGTTCAAGCAGCTATATTCATATGCATCTTCCCAGTAAGATGCATGCTTATTCTAATATCAGATGGCAGATTAAATATAAAACAGTGAAGATAAAAACCCAGACAGGACTGCCCTGTTAGCCACAGCTTTGCTGCTAATTTCATAAACGTGACAGAAATCATACGTAAGTTAAAGACAAGAATGCATCGTGTAAACGTGTAAATATGAGGATATGGAGACATGTAAAATAATCACTCAAAGACAGTTTGTGTTCATGTGCATGCAGGCTGCAGTGTGGTCAGCTGACTCAACTGTTTGAAAACAGAAAGGTGGCGGGGCGGGGGCGCTCTCATACTGATGAGGACACAAGAAGGCAGATCGGTCAGCAGGTGCTTCTGTGGAAACGTGACAGAAGGGTAGGGGTGAGCACTTCAAGCAAGAATCCTACCCCCCCCCCCCCCAATCCGATACTGCTCTCCAAATATACCCAAATATACTTTTTATAAAAAGTTGCCAAACAAGTCAGCAAGCATGAGGAGAGCGTGTCAGCAACCAGGGGCGCAAACACAGGTACGGCTTTAAGGGGAAAAGGTTATGTAGCCTGTATCACAATATATTAATAAGAGCAGAGCTGATTTATTATCTTCTTAAAATCTATATTAAATATTGGAATAACTTTAAAAAGTCAATATAACTAAACCTGCTAGATAAGCTGAAGAATCTCCACAAAGTGCAGGATGTTTGGATTTTGGTAATTAAAATATATATAAAGGTGTTAGTTTCCATTTTTTCATGAATTCAGAGGAGAGAAAAAAAGTTTTTGCTTTGTTATTACAAGTTAATAGACTAATGGCAAAAACAGCTGACATTATCAGTTTGAAATCTATGACACAAAAAGCCACTGTGATATTATTTGACATTATTTAATATTATTTGTTATTATTTATTATTTGATATTATTTGTTATTATTTATTATTTGATATTATTTGTTATTATTTATTTTCATCACCGTTTTCATGAATTCGGTGAAACACATAAATCAGATTTATAAAAATCTGACAAACTCTCGTCTAAACTGATTGCTGGCTCTTCATTCAGACACTCTGACTGCACCATAACTTTTACTGCATGCTTTAACTGACTCTTTTTCTATTTCATATTTCTTCTATTTTTCTTCATTAATGAATTCGTCATTGTCTGTGTGAGAAAACAATGAACAGCTCGATGTGACTAACGTCTCGCTTCTAACAGTCCAGATCCTAAACGTGTTTAAAGGTTTTGGGTGTTTTTGAGCACAAAAACCATCAGCTGGAGTCAAAACAGTTGCTGAATTAATCAAATAATATAACATCAGATGTGTTTCACAAAGTAGGACAGCTTTTTTTTCCTGACATTTCTAAAAAACTGACTACAAGAAGCTGACATTAGCCGAGAGTTCCGCCCCCGCGCGCGGCAATCTCACACGGTATGGGTCGAGTCTGGAGTTCGTCATTGGATGGCAAGCGAAAGGCAGAAAAGGGGAGACAGAGAAAGAAAGTAAGCGAGAGATAACGGGCCACTTGGCGCTTTCATGTGGCAAGATGCAGGAGTAGATGGCAGCAGAGGCAGGTAATAAGATGACAAATGCCCAGAGACACAAATCCACCACTCAAATGTTTCTTTCATTTTCAAAATCAAAACTGCATTACCTTCTAGGCAACCTCAATGGGCAAAGAGATACCTGAGGCCACCTGGATCCCACTCCAAAGAGTTAGCCAAGACAATTTCCCTCAAATCACCTGCTATCTTAATCTGACAGCCAGACTCGATTACAAGGCGTAAAAATTGCTTTTCTCGCCACCAGCAGTGGTTGGGAAATTATCTTAATTGTGTCATGATTATGCCTCAGAGCTCTGGTGAGAGCTGTACGTTGCTCCTTTCAAACACAGGAGCGCTTCGTGAGTGTTGAGAGTGCGACTCTATCGGCTTTGAAGAGGAGACCGGGGAGAGGGGAACACACTCGTCTCCACTCGGTGCTGCCTGTTCACAAACATGTACACATGTAATCCATGAAAGGGAGGAGAGCTCTGAAGCTGGTGACACTGACAGAGCTCAGCACAGGAAACCGCGGCGATTACAAACGGCCTTTTTCAGGGAGCGGGAAGTGTTTCGTCTGGAAACGTTTGGTCAAAAAAAAGACAGAAATCTGTTTGTGAACAATGATTTCCAAAGTAATTCACTAAACGTGGGATTTGCACCATTTAACCCAACGTGCATGTCGCTCATCATTGTTTCAAAGATCTAAATGAATGATTTTTAAGAGCTCAGTGAATAAAAATCATGACCAGGTAAAAATGACGTGTTTTAAAAGCCACAAATATCCAACGTGCAGTCATCTCTCACACACACTCTGCCACTTCAATCTAAAAACATCACTGTGGTTTATGATTTTTGCCATTTACGGTTCAGTTTTCTGGGGGGCACGAGAGTGTGGTGATGAGCACGGTCACCTCACCTCCTGGGTTTGAAGTCCTTCTGTGTCTGCGGGGGTTCTGTCCTCCGGAGACTCCAGCCTCTGCCACAGTCCAGACACACGCATGGCGTTCGGTTAACTGCTGATTCAACAGCTGTCTGTGTGTGTGTGTGTGTGTGTGTGTGTCAGCCCCGCCTCTCACCCTATGACAGCAGTGGAAGAAAATAAGAAGAATAATAACTTTATTGATCCCAGAGGGAAGTTCATATGTCTGACAGCTCATCTGCTATTTGCTGAGAATGAAAAGCCTGATGGCTTTTCATTCTCTTCCAGTGCTGACGTTCTTTGTTCCATCCAGATGTTATGAAGTCTGAACAGAGCTGTTCAGGACACAGAGCGGAGGTGAAACAGCAGAACCAGGGTTTGCTTTTCTCAAACTGTGTGAATCCAGTCAGGTGTGAGGAGGTGTGAGGACAGAGAAACAAGACTGAAGTCTCCTGAAATTATGAAGAGTGCCTCTGGATGTTTAGTCTGTATCCTAGCAACCGTTTCACAGAGAGCTTCACATGGAACTTCGTTGCCTCGGGTGGGACGTACACTGTCACATAGTTACTATAGGACTGAATTCTCTTGGTAGGTAATATAGTCGCATACCAACTGCCAATAATTCAATATCAGGAAGGGCTTACGTCTCCACTTCCAGCCTTCACCTTTGCACCAGCACGGCAACCACCAAAACACCTCTTTATCTCAGCTGGAATAGGATCTTCCAGATTTGCTCCATTTCAGTGAAAAAAGCTCCTCTGTTCAGTAAACTCGACCTAAAGACCGGTCAGCGACCCCCTGGTAACCTCTGGTCACCAGGGGAAAATGTATATTCCCCAAAAGGTCAGCAAGTGGTTCCTGGAAGATGCTGGCTGTTGCTAGGTGAAACAGGTAGAGGGCGCTGCACCAAACACACTGACTGCTATCTGAGCAGTGCTGCTGAAAGCAAGGAGGTTTTCAACTGCCTGCAACCTTTTGGAGACCACACACCACCATTAGGTCTGCATGGACCGCAAAGGAAGTGACATTAGAACCATGACAACTTTAAAATTGATTTACAATTCTAATCTTATTGGCTACAATTTTAAATTGTAGTCATAAATCCACCATCACCAAATTTACTACCTGCAGCAGCTTAATACCCAGCGTAAGAGATTTGTTTACCTGATGTCTACAATTGTTTTCACTGAGACACTTTCTTCATTTGAGCCATTAAGTTAAATTATACTTTTATTTGAATTTGTATTTATTCTGTTTTCATTCATTTAGACTGTAACTTTTTTTTAACTTTTTTTTTTCTACTGCCATTCTATTTTATTTGGATTTTTACTTGTGGAGCTCCTTTATTTTATTTTATTTTATTTTATTCTATTTTTGATTGAGGTGCGACTCTCAGGTGAGATTAAAAAACTAAAAAGGATTTTTAAGCCCCCCCCCCCCACACACACACACACACACACATCACCGTCAGCGTTACTGAGACCCACTGAAACCAACCTTGTGAAATTCAGACCTGTCAAGTGTCTGAACCACGCTCTGCCGCAGGTGTGAGCAGGTGAGCGCAGACAGGGAGAAGACCAAATCCACTCACTTTATTTGATGTCCACGTGCTTGTCTTTAATGAAGCTCGTGCAGCGTCTGGCAGCGCTCGTGCTGTGCTGCTGATTATTTTAATTTACCAACTGAAAGTCGCTCAAAGACAGGAAGCTGATACCAGCGGGCTTATTCCAGGTAAATTATGACCTCTCCGTCCACACCTGTCACTATCTTATTATTTTTCATATATATGTTTTAATGGTTATGAACTCACCTTGCTGCACTCGCGCTGCTGTTTGAGCCCAACTGTTTTATCCGCTGTTCCAGGCCAGGGGGCGCTGTTTCACACATCTGAGCAAACACACTTATGAAGGTTTTTATTCCATTTAAAAAAAAATTATCAAATCAGAAAACATTTCCCGCCCGATCCCCTCAAAATCAGCTCTTTTTTTTAATAATACCTTCAAATATTTTTCAACTTACTGACCCTCAAACTACCTAAGGCTTTTATTTTACCAGCATTTTTGAGTCCTCATAACTTCATAAGCACAGGAGATATGAGCATCCAATTCTTAGGGCTGAAAAACATATTTAAGCTCAGTTTAAAAAAAAAAAAAAAAGAACTGCAACCAAATCAAATTTAAACCCACTCCGAGTGCCACAATCTGAACACAAATCCTGGCGTATGTTCAGCATTTTTCATGATCCCATCAGCATCACGGGATATTTCATAGTTTCACGAGCAAACCTGCTTTAATATCTGTGACATCAGAGGAACAGAAACAAGCAGAAAGTGCATTTTGGGTAAACATTAAAGGTTCAGATGAGCATAGCACAAGAAAAGTCTCCTTTTTATCAATAGTCAGGCTTATCTTCTAAGATTCCTAATATATATATATGCATGTTCTCGATACCTAAAGATCTAATTTTTTAACGTTGCTGTCAGGTGCTTTAGGGGGGGCTCAGTGTAGTAAGTCACCAATGATTCACAGATGCAACCTGCAGATTCTGTCTTCCAGGATTTTCTTTACGTATAAATCTGACTTTTGATTTTAAAAAAGCCATATAATAATTTTAGGCTCTCAGAGACATGAGGGCAGAACTGGCTCAGCTCTGACACTCGCATCAGTGAAAAAGAGGCATTTGTTCCTCCTTTTTCCTCAATGTTAACAGCAATACACTGGGATGTTTTGTGATACATATTCAGTATGTGTGCTGCTGTATTTAAGTGAGAGATATGACCTCAGCTTGCAATAGAAAACTTTTGTGCAGCCTTTGCCTCTGTAGCTGTATCACATTTGAAAGACATGACAGGCTATCAGAAAAAGCCAGAACATACCCAGTAATACACAAAATATTCCCTTTAAGCTTCAAATGATGTATGCATTTGGCACCAATACATACTCTGATTTCCTGAGATAAAACAGCCCATAATGCCTTCAGCACCACCCTGAAGCTAAAAAGAAAGACTGTCATGAAAACTATACTGTAAGTTCACTATACTGCCAAAAGTATCCACTCAGCATCCAAATCATTGAATCCAGGTGTTCCAGTCATTTCCACGGCCACAGGTGTGTAAACCAAGCACCTAGGCATGCAGACTGCTTCTACCAACATCGGTGAAAGAATGGGTCGCTCTCAGGAGCGCAGTGAGTTCCAGCGTGGTACCGTGATAGGATGATACCTGTGCAACAAGTCCAGCCCTGAGATTTCCTCACTGCTAAATATTCCACAGTCAGCTGTTAGTGGGATTATAACAAAGTGGAAGCGATTGGGAACGACAGC
>JAVDPK010016832.1:3689-16033 GCA_034780415.1 Cichlasoma orientale
TGATTCAGGAGTGAAGCTCTGCATGCGCTCGGTGCCCGTGGCCACAGCGTGTGTGCTGTACCATCGTTTCTTTGAGGGGGTCAGCATCCACGCGTATGAGCCGTACCTGGTAGCCATGAGCTGTGTGTACCTTGCTGGTAAAGTGGAGGAACAGCACATCAGGACCCGTGACATCATCAATGTAAGCCACAGGTAATATGCATAATCCATGAACATTTTAAACTTACTGCTGAGCGAAAAACTGCAACTGTTTCATGTTATCAGGTCCTCTCAGATGTTTGACTTTGCTTGAGAACTAAATGGTTGAGTTTTGACTTTCTGAACTCTTTTTGTGGACCTTCCTGAAAAGCATCATCTGCATATGCATCAACTTAAGTATATCATACACAATTATTACCAGCTAACATCCTTTTTTTTGTTTGCATTACACAACTTTTCCAGACTGTTGTCTCAACTCTTTTGAACCCTGTTGGGTTCACAATGTTTTTCAGTCTATGGGCTTCGAATGAGTTGCCAATCTTTGCATTCTTGCATTAAATGTTGAATTCATTTCTTGGCAGATTACAGTGTGAGTGAGAGACCCGTGTTTTTGAGCTGTCACCTTAAATGCTCTCGGCCCCCGTCTCCTCCCTCCCAGGTATTTCAACAGTGGCAGCAGTCCTTTAGAATGTGACAAGGAGTTCTGGGAGCTGAGGGACAGCGTGGTGCAGTGCGAGCTCCTCATCCTCCGACAGCTCAACTTTCAGGTCTCCTTCGAGCACCCTCACAAGGTAGTTGTGGGTGCACGTGCGCGCGTCCCCGTGCCCGTTATGTGGTGTATGGTGATCCAGATATGCTTGTGTTTACAGTCACTTCTGGGCCAAACATTTTTTTCCAGCTGTTTTGATTCCTTTTGCCTTTACTTACATGACCCTTGCATTTAGTCAAATGCCACGTTTTCCACATTTAAAGAGTCGAGTACTTGTGATTGGCTAATCATTTGTTCTCACAGTAGTCATGTGTTTCCTGACCTCTCATGCTCTTCTCTTTCCTCTGCAGTATTTGCTCCACTACCTGCTGTCTGTCAAGTCACTTGTGAACCGTCATGCTTGGTCTCGAACCCCCGTGGCTGAAACTTCGTGGGCACTGCTTAGAGACTGTTACCATGGAGCCATGTGCATCCGCCACACACCCCAACACATTGCCATAGCAATGCTGTACCTGGCTCTAAACAGCTACGGAGTGGAGCTGCCTGCTGGGGAGAGAGAGTGGTGGCAGGTGTGTGTTTCAAAGTGTTCCTAATTACAGAGTGAAAAGAGGGGGATTATCCAAAGTGTGTGTGTGTGTGTGTGTGAGTGTGTGTGTGGAAAATGTGACATCACCTTATATAAAGTTAGAGGCTGACACATCCAGAAGATGGAAGTCATTTCTGAGGTCAGCTCATTGGAGGATAAAGCCTGAGAGGTGAAAACAGTTCATCTGAAAGCACGTCATTAAAATTTAAACCATAACTGCTGTTGAAACGTACACATTTGAAGAGCAGAAAGTGTGTCCAATAATATAATGTGAGTAGAGTCAGACTATGGCCTACTTATCCTGATGCCATCGATGCGGGTATTTAAGCTGCACTCAGTTAAGGTGGTGCTGTCCGCCCTCCATAATGCAAACTGTGTGGCACAAAAAGGGAGTTCATTTTCCACTTCCAGCTTCAAAGAGCATGAAGTTTACTCAATTAGTGACCGTAAGTGGACATCAGCTAAACAGCTAAAATGCATTAAGTCACATCATTTGAGTGGCTCTTTTTTTTGAACCGGCTCAGTGTAACGGGCTCTCCCGTCCCCTCCCCTCCTCACTGTGCCCTCCCCCCGCAGTGGACTCTTTCACTGACGAGTGCCTGGCGAAGCGAGAGTCCAGGAGAGGAGATGAACTGGCGTCTCTGCTCACACAGTTACATTAAGCTGCTCCTGCGTTCGCTCTCATTTTGAGATGATGTTGCATCAGGAGAGCTGCTCACACATGCGTTTATTTCAGTGAGGGCAGCGGTGCAGGATTTACACTGTGTCAGTGGTATGCCTGGATGCCAACATGAAACTTAAGTGAAGCAGGTGAGATTTAATACGAATCTAATAATTTATTTAATCATTAAAATCTTTTAGTGTCAGCATGCTAGCAAACATTAAAGAGTGAGAGGTGAGCTGCTGGCACATCCGTTGTTGTGGTGAAAGGAGCAGCCTGTATGTTCGCGGTGACGGCAGCTACAGATCGAAGCGCGCGGGCTTTAGATGATGTCGTTTGACGCGTAGAGTCTGAGATCAGCTGACTGATCAGCTGACTGATCAGCGACAGTATCTGTGTGTAACCACTGATCGCATTTAACTTGTCGATTAAAGTGTCTGTTAGTTTATGTGCTGAAGCCGACGGCAGCTGAAAAGTAAATGTGCCCTCAAAAAGCTGCTGCAGCTTATCTGACCATTACATTACATATTAATAGTAACCTGTGATTTTAAAAGAGGCGCCCCTCCAAGTGTGGAGAAGTGCTTTCTAAAAACTTCACATCAGCCAATATTTCAAAACTTCTGGATTAACCTGAAAAAAACAAAACAGATTTAATTGATCTTTGTTTATTTTCTATGAATTTTTAACTTAAAGATGTCAAAATGTTTTTGTTCCTTGAACTTGTGGTTTCGTAATGATGCAGATGGATGAATACTCACCTCCAGCATGCTCATAAATGATTCAACTTGTGACTAAAAGCTCCTCTAGGTTTACAAGAACCTGTCAGATCGATCACAGCGCACATGGCGCGCTGCACGGGTTAAAGATGGGGAAGGGGGGGTCGGTTGCACCGGCTCACCGGCCAGATCGCCGCCTCAGGCGCGCTCGACTTCACAGACGAGAGGTTTGCTGCTCAGAGATTTGGGGCTGTTTGCTCTTTATGTACCAGAAACTGTTCAGTAAACTACATTATCAGGCTTGAGGAATATCGCAGACGGCATATGTACATATGAACTACCAATCAGCTTTTATAAATAATGTATAAAAGGCTCAGAACCTTCACATGCACAATATTTGTACCGAAACAAAACAGTATCAGAAAGAAACAGTTTTAATTAATAGCTCAATATAGCGTTATCATCACTTTGACCTTCAGACCCTAAAGGAGAGGTCAGAGGTCAAATGTGATATATTTTAAATCTTTATATGGTACTTTCTATATGTTGGCAATGCGCGCACACAGAATCATAGATTTAAAGGCTTTTTGTCAATTTTGGGCCAATAAATCATTGTGTTGACCCTGAAGGCCTCGTGGATGTGAGGCAGATGTTGATGGATGGTTAGCAGGACCCCACTCTGCACCCCTGCAGAATGAATTCAGAACCTTTTGAGCTGTTGTGTTTACAGACAGAATGACACTCACTCTTGCGAACGCTACCAAAACCGAACCTCCGCGGCAGAGGGAGCCGTCATATTAGACCTCTTTATTATTCAAACAAATTGTCCGCGTCTAGAAATGCTTTTTCATTTTCCAGACACTTCTCTGCAGCGTAGTTCTGCAGGCACCACCACAGGAATAAAAGTGCATTTTATATAGAAATTAATGACTTTGCTGCAGTTTTCTTACTTTTCAAAGGCTCAGTTTGCTGAATTAAACCCTTCGTTGGACAGTTTTTCTGTATATTGATCCCCATGAGGGGCAACATGCTTACCTGAGTGTAGCTGTGGGTAGCTGGAGACAGAAGCCATGTCAGTGAAAAATCCAGCTGGTTGACATGAATTGGAGTTCTTCTTTAAAGAAACCTGCTGGCTGCAGAACGCGAGCTCCTGTCTAAGTGTGTGAGCTGCATTCCGATGGTTCCACAGCAGTGCTGTGAGGTGAAGCAACAGTACAGACCTTGCACAGGTGCCCCCTGCTTTTAGTGTTATCATGCAGCCTCCAGCTTTGCATCACTGTGCCCTTTAACCAAAGTGGTGATAGCACCAGCCCATCAGGTCTTCAGAGGTACAGATGTCTCTCGAAGGGTGGAAATTCCAGCTTTGCATTGTCAGTTTGGCAAATGAGGTTTCTTTCATTCAGCTTTGTTTTTGTGTGTGTGTGTGTGTGTGTGTGTGTGTGTGTGTAGGTGCTGTGTGATGACGTGACCAAAGCGGATATCGACGCTGTGATCGCAGACCTCCTTCAGCTCTACGACATGGAGGCCAAGTGTATCTGAAGGACACGCCTACAAGACCATCACTATTTATTTGTTTTTATATTTTGTTTTGTTTTCCATGTTTGTGTGCGGCACACAGCTGAACACGTTATACTGGTACTTACACTCTTCTGTTCTAACTCAGAGCACTTGTGTTCAGGTGTGTCTGAGGTAGGAGAGCACTTGTGTATTGCCTCAGTTAGTCAGCTGACAAAAACATGCCTGCACTACTGATTCCTGCCACTGTGGGGAGCTCTGATGCACTGTGGACTACATCATAAGCGATTCTCAGTTCTACTGATCTCTTCACATGTGACATTGTTACTCTTAGACCATTCTGGACTGGGATAGTACTACAGAGTAATAATATTGTTGATATTAGACTTGAGAGCACCGTGCAAAATAAATTTGCATATTTACAAGGACAAATGGCTCATATTAACATTTTAAAAAAAAAACGTTAATATGAGATGAGCATCTTTTCAATAAAAAGTATTCACATGTAAATACCTTCATTGGAATAAGAATTATTGAGGGATATTTATCAGTCGGGTAATTTCTTAAGTGCGTGTCCAGTTGCGGGGGGGGGGGGGGGGTTTATCCCAGCTACTATAGTGCAGTTCATTTATTAAAAATGTTTGATACCTTATTTTAGGAAATGTTTTCAGTTTATCCTGCCGTTCCTTTTTTTCTGACATAAATACACAGTGTTGCACAGGAGAGATGTTAAACCCTGAATGGGGTTGGGCGTAGTTCTGTCCAGTAGCTTAACTGCTTATTGTGCAATGCACAGACAGACGAGCAAGCTGAGTAAGTGTAGCTGCGTACGGCAGAGAGACGAGGGAGTGCGTTTGCCACTTCCAGCGTGAAGAGCAAGTAACATGTCTATATACCAGGGGAGAGATGACCTCATTCACTTACAGTAGGATAATAAATGCCTTAGCCTGACTGAAGTGCATAGATATCAGCTGAATAGGTGAAACAGGAAGTCAGTTTTCAGCTGGTTGGAGCATTGTAACTGCCTAAAATCAAAATGCAAACAAATGCAGCTGCTTGTAACTGGGACACGTGGGCAGAAATCCTGAACGCTCACACAGCTCTGAATGCTCTGTCTCAGACAGGGTTTCCACTCTTGGCTCTGTATGATGTCGCTGAGAGTGAGTGTCCCCAACATAGTCGTCTCAGGCACTGGCTCTGAGCACGTAAGCCCGTCCGACCCAGACTTTATTTGAATAGAAGAATTTGTGCTGTTTGTTGTTCGCAGGGTTAATCCTGGGTTTTCAATGTTGTGAATTTGGTTCATTTCATTATAACTCATGCTGCTGACCTAATCTGCTCCAGAAAAGGTTATGTTCCAGATAAGAGGTCAAAAGATATGAAAATACCACCCACTCGGCAATGAACTTTCCAGAAGATGGCGCCACCATTGGTGTACGAGAACACGAGCACTGATCGTAAGATGAGCAACAGGAATGGGTCCGTAACTATTCCTGCTTTTTTCTGTGGGCTGTAAATAATGTTATTGTTCTGTGTGCCTCACTGTATCGTCCTGAAACAGGACTTTGACTTTGTGACATTATATAAAGTTTGTATGTAGACCGAGCCTACGTTTGAGCTCTGGGACACCACCAGGACATTAACTTTAATGGAGCCTCAGATTCTCGTGTGTCAACAACAATAAAACTGATCATCTGTTAACCTGCACAGTTGGCGTTTTTACTGGATTTACCTCCTGGCTTCAAATAGGTTAAACTTTATTAATCTGCAGTCTGTGGAGGAATTTTTGCCCACTCTTTTTTACAGCGTTGCTTCAGTTCATTGAGTTTTGAGGTCATTTGTTTATGTACAGCTCTCTAAAGTCCTGCCATAACATTTCAGTCATGTTGAGCTCTGAACCTTGACTGTTTGCAACATCTTGCAACACCAACTTTCTTTTTCAGCCAGTCTGTTGTAGATTTGCTGCTTTGCTTGGAATCAGCTTCCTGTTCAGTGTCCCAGTTTGGGCCAAGCTTTAGCTGTTGGCCTTCCAAAGAAGCCATGCTTGTTTAGTCTTTTTCTCTTTTGTACTTATGAACTTTAACATGTAACATGCTAACATGATGCCTATAGAGTCTCAGATTTAGCTTGTAGGTTTTTTTGGACTGTATGGTCTGACAGGACATCCACTCCTGGGCAGATTGTGGCATTGAAGTGCATTTGATTAGCAGCACCTGGCTGCTAATTACCCTCTTAATTCTTATGGAAGTAGTAAGGGTGTACTTAGTTTTCCCAGGACTGCACAGAGAAGTACCGGGGGCTGAAGGAACAACTGAAAGGTAAAGTCCAAAGTGGTCCCAGTGGTAATAGTAGTATCAAGAGCTGTGACCCCAAAACTGGAAGAGTGGATCCAGCAGATTCCAACATCAAAGATCTCAGTCCAGAAGAGTCCAGTCCCAGGAACAACCAAGATCCAGAGCAGAACCCTGAACCTCCCAGGCCTCTGGTAGATGACCCGAGCTGAAGAATCATACAAACCCTGCTGTCAAAACTCATGAGATACCTTTTTTACTCTTGCTCTGTGTGATGTCACTGAGAGCGGATATGCCTAATATATCTCAGAAGCCCCACCTACCTGCCATTCAAAACTTCTGTTTGGAACGGGCAGCCAATCAGAGGCAAGTTGGCTTCAAGGGAAAGGACAGGGAGCTAAACCAACTCGTGTCAGACAGAAGAAGAAATGTAGCTAAATTTGCACATCTTTACTGGGACCCAATTTCCTTGGGACTGAGAGTGGGGCAGTGCAGGGAAGCACTGAGAAACAGACCCCAGAATGCAGGTTTTTAGTCTTGTCATGGTGTACTTTGACAAAATGAACAATAAAGCAAAGATGATGTAATGATGTCCAGTACCAGCATGTGGTTCGGTTTTTAGTGGTGCTTATGGTCACGTAGCATGTTAGTTTATTAGGGTTCCCATCAATGCAGCAGCTGTTTCCTCTGGTGTCCACACAAAAAAAGGACATGGACCGTTCTCAGGCACTCAAAACACAGAAACGAGACAAGCTGTGCTCAGTGTCAGTAAGCTTTGTGACAAAACATAACACACATAATAATGGCACAAAGATTTTTTTACATGTTTCTTCTAAGATAAGATACTTTAATAGAGTCAAAGAGTAAAAATAATAAAAGAATGAGAAAGTGCAATTGTTAACTATTTCCCATTTTAAGGTTAAGGGCTGAAAACGCTCCATCAACACTAGAATATAATTGTCTCAGCAACTGAAATGTTTTGCTCTATCCAGTGCTGCTGGAGAAAAGTGAAAGCAACTGTTGCACTCTGTGAATCGACCTTATCGCCCCTGCTGGTTTTCACTGATGTCTTTGACAGCTGGTGCAGTGTTCTTGGGTTTGTAAGCCTCACCGTTACCTCCTCCCAACATACCTCTTGTTTGACACTGTGCTTGGATGCCTGACATACTGTAAAACACACTGTTGGGTGGGATCTTCTCTTACAGGTATGCTGACTATAAGATGGATATGGAATATATCCATCTTTACACTGTGAGTTGCAAAAACACTGGAATTGCGAATGCTATTAAAGTCTTAATTTTTCTTCTCATTTCTGTTCAGAGCTTCTCAGATGTGATATATGTAGCAGATGAGTGCCTTACCTTATTGGATTTATCTTGCAAAAACCCAAAAACAGGTCTGCCTATCTCAGTTGTATGTGTGTGTTTGTTCAGGCTGAAAAGAGTCACATGATCAATTGTGACACATCTGAGTCTCTCTTTTAGTCTTTCCCTCACTCCCTCTGCTCCTCCTCTTCATGCATTCTGCCTCTCTTCACGGGGCAGGAGACGCTGTATGCATCCCAACAGCATCACGTGTCATGCAGCATTCCCCTTCCTGACACATTTTCTCCCTTCTCATCTGTCACTCTCATTTATCTCCAGTTTTTTTTCTCCCTCGTGTATCTACTGGGCAAAAATCTGGCTGCTTCTCTCTTCAGTTGCTCCATTCCTGTCATGCTTTTCTCTGTTTTTCTTTCTCTCTCTGTTTCTGTCCATCTCCCTGCTTATCCCTCTCCCTAAATCCTCAACTTCCTTCCACTGCTTTTCTTTTTAACGTCTGTCCTCTGTACCTCCGTCTCCCACATTTTCCCTCTGCTCCTCCTCCCTTCTTCTCTCCTCCTCCCTCTGTCTCCCTAATGTTATATTAATAATGGAGAAGGTGCACGTTCGGGCAGGCTCCATAAATTAACCATCAGATGGGAAGGAGCCAGAGGAGTAGGGAGAAAGGAGAGAAACGTGGACGGATGTGAGAGGACTGGAAGTAAGGGTGGAGGTCGAGGAGAATAAGGAGGTGAAAATGAGGGTAAAATGGCAAGTGGAAAATTGGAGAGTTTGTCTTTGTATCACACTCTCCAGCCTGCTCTCACAGCCTCCCCTCTCCTCTGTCAGCTTCTGATCTGCTTACACATCACTTCAGCCTTTACTCAGAGCTTGTGGGGAAGTCAGAAGGTCACGCTCACACAACCAGCTGTGTTCATGTGTGTCTCCATGTGCACGTGTGTTTATATCATAATGACAGTTTGGGATGTTGATGTTGTATCGAGCCTGCGGTCTAGGAGCCGAGTGTCCTTGACCCAATGAAGGCCCTGCAGCTTTCAGCCTCAGACCCGTCAGACATCAACCGAGCGCTTCTAAACACTCTAAACGCCTAATGCACAGACAATAGATTTAAGAGAGCAAGTTTGTGTGTGTCTGTCTGTGTGTGCGCGCCCTCTCAGTATTTAGGGTAGGAGCAAAAAGAGCAGTTTGCATGATTCATCGTTCGTGTAAACAGAGATGATGAAAAGATGGATCGGTCAGCAGATAGAAAAAGCCAGCAAACCGTCAGTCGAAGGTTTATCAAGGCCTTATGAGACGCTGCCTTCCTAACTGGGAACATAATTACAAACAAGCTGTCCACATGTCAAGAATTTCTCTGTAAACAATAGACGTTATGTAAGAAAAACAAAGTGTGCAGAAAAACATCTTTAGTTATAATTTATTAAGAGTTAAGACTCAAGGCTGAGAGTCTCCAGCAGTTTGGAGGCTGCACTTCGATACAGCACGAATGCTAATATGGAAAACCTGTAAAATCGGGCTGGTGTTCCAACTGTAATGAATATGATTAAAATTTGGCATGAGGCAGAAAAGGCGACCACATGTATATGCCGTGTTGCGGTGCGGGCGGCACAGGTTCGAGTCCTGGCCTGTTGCTAGTTTGCCCGCGTGTCTTCCACCATTTCCTGTCTCCCTCTACTGCCAATAGAAAAGCTGCTGCGGCCAAAAAAAGGTCAAATCCTTTGATGAACTGAGGCATACATTCAGTCTGACTAGAGAACATATTTTGTTATGGATGGTTATCTACAGTATCTACTAAGTATCTAAGTTTTGCATGCCCACAAACTAACACACCCCACAACGCTCTCCTCTTCAGCCAAGGGGATAGGGCATCCATCCATCCACCCCCCCCCCCCCCCCGCCATGTGGACACCCAACTTTGTGAACACGATAACGCCAGAACGAGGTGACGTAGGATTTTCAACATGATACCATAGGCGCCTCTACCGAAAATCTCTGATGAGTTCAAATTTTCGTGAACTTTGCCTCAAGGTCAAAAGGTCAAGTTTACTGAAAATCTTGTGAACGCGATAGCTCGAGAAGGCAGTCATGTAGGATTTTTTAAAACCGTGCTATAGCTGTGTTTACTCATACATGCATCTCATCCTGAAAGCTTTGCTGCATCTACTAACAATCTTTGACACTTTGGAATTTGGCAACATCGATACAATTCATGCATTTTTATTTTGCAGGTTTGTCAATGGCGCAGTGGAATATGTAGCTAAACCAGCACCATAGTTTCAGTCTTTTGTCAAAATGACATTCAAACCTTTTTCCTGATTTGCATTCAGTGAATTTTCATGATGATAATAACCCTCCTGCTGTCAGGTTGCTGTAACTGTGGATTTTCAGGCCACGGCACAATTTAATAGCAGAACTGTTAAAAGATGTGCCATGCTTACTGTTTCATTTTTGATTGTAAACACGGCCTTGAGTGTGGAATTGGTGCCGTTTTTAGTCAAAATGATGATAAGGTTCAAAGGACTGACTCAAATGGTTTATAGATTTAAGTGTTTAATTTTTGTATTATTTGTTCCCAATTACAAAGGAGAGTTGATGTGTTTAAATAGACCTTGTACAAATAACAGGCAATGAAGTATAATCACTGTTTGGTCGTGTATACTGTCATGAGAATGCAGGTGAGAATAGAGTGTGATTAAGATTAGGCTTCAAACGTTCCTTTATGATCAAGCTTATAAAGGGAGTTTTTCCTTCCCACTGTCACCAAACGCTTGCTCATAGGAGGTCGTTTTTACTGTTGGGTTTTCTCTGTAATTATTGCGCCTTGTATAAAGCACCTTGAGGTGGCTGTTTGTTGTGATTTGGTGCTGTGTAAATAAAACTGAATTGAATTGAATTAAAACTTAATAAAGTATGTTACCTTCTGGTAACACAGGTGTTTCAGGGGTGACCTGATGGGCAGGGATTTTTTTTTTTTTCACATTGATGAACATTTGTGGCTACTGCAACACGTAAAAAGTGACTGTGAAGGTTTTGCCGATAAAAACTTGTGAGCGGGGCGTCTAAAACTTACCTGGCAGCTTTTTTCAGGCCTAGTAAAACAACAGCACTCATTTCCTTATGGGACTGGAAGGACATATTTCTGTGTTCCTGCATGCACTAATAAATATGTCAGTTACAACAGTATAGTCAAAATCTTGAACATCTGGCAAAAGATATCAAAGGAAGAGTAACATAAAAACCACTGCTTGGTCGTTTAAAGTCAACAAAGCACTGTGGTGTCAGTTATTGCACGCAGACTGGTCATATACATCGTTTCCCACATACCAAAAACCTTCATCGTTTTTCAAACTGAAAACATTTGTTCAGTATTCTTTTGTGCTGCATTTTTGAGGTAAAAATCACACAGCTAATATACTAGTAATTTGTATCAAAAAGCTGTTTACCTACAAACAACCAGGCCTTTTCAGATGGATAAAATGGGTCTCAGAATTTGCTGGATGTAATAGCTCTTCTAAATAATCACTCTAGTAACTCAGCTAAGATGTTATTGAGTTGAGTAGAATATTAGTCAAAACCTCATATGGCCATAAAGGAATGTGCTGCTATAGTTCTTACCATAATAATGCCAATCACAGAAAGTGACAGTGTCCTCAGAGGTTCATGTTTATAAACAGGTTAGCTCGCTGTGCTGTGGTGAATTTACAGTAAAGAGCTGTGTTGGACCACAGTAACTGCAGTGTTCACAGGTTACATCAAATGTAGCAGAGATAAATATGAATTTAAGCTGATGATGCTTTGATCTAGTAAAAAGACAGTATGCATGGAAATCAGCTAATACAGCTCATAAAACATCTGCTTACATCTTTTTGAATTCATCTGTGTAAATCTACCAAAGCAGCAGCACAGGTCAGCCTGTACTCCACTCCACTGGATCTCACAATAGAAACTGGTGTGAGCTGTGATTCTTTGTCCCCAGGTGAGCCACTACAACCAATCTTAGGGGTCCACCACCTGCCAAATCCCACTTTAAGCCAGGACTGTACTCGGTTTTCTGTTTAGGTGCAGAGGTAAAGTTAAATAAAAAGTAGTTTGTCTTTCCATGTACTAATATTATTTTAATATTATATTAATATAGCACATAGTTCAGTTAGCTTTGCACAAAAATAGCTGGTAGAAATGAGAGCTACTTTTTACTTTCATACTTTGAGTACATTTCAGAGCCTGTACTTTTTCACTTTTACTTGTGTAAAGAAGCTGAATGAGTATTTTTGTTTTTCTTTAACACAAGTATCTGTACTTTTACTTAAATAAAGATGATCCTTACTTTTACCACCTCTGCAAAGGAGAGTGAGTGTATATTTGTAAAAAATGATCAAAAAGAAAGAAAGTATGCTTTTTTTAAGTGCCTCTAGGAGACTGTGGTTAAAGACAACTTAAAGGAACGATAAAATCAGCACCAAAGCTTTTATCAAGATGTGTGTGCATGTCTATGCGTGTGTGTGTGTGTGTGTGTGTGTGTGTGTGTGTGTGTGTGTGTGTGTGTGTGTGTGTGTGTGTGTGTGTGT
>JAVDPK010016833.1:0-16013 GCA_034780415.1 Cichlasoma orientale
GTGTGTGTGTGTGTGTGTGTGTGTGTGTGTGTGTGTGTGTGTGTGTGTGTGTGTGTGTGTGTGTGTGTGTGAGTGCTGTCATCCACTTCATCATTCCTCAACTTCTTGCTCTGATTCTTTCTTTGAATGCATTTCCATGCCTCACACCAACATTTCTCCTACATCTGCAACTAAAATGTTATCCAAGCTTTCGTTTATATTTACCCGGCTTCTGGTTTTCTCAAAAGGGAAAGAGGCAGACGGACGGCACAAAGAAAATGAGCAGCCATGCAAAAAAAATCTCCTAGATTTTGATTTGCCTGGGTCTTAAATGATCACAGGACCCATCCATTTAGTAAAAATTGCAGGAGGAAAAGAGGAAGACTTCAGAGAAGGTTTGTGGATGTGCTGAAGGAGGACAGGCAGAGGGTTAGTGTGACAGAGCAGGATGCTAGAGACAGGGTGAGGCTGAGGCAGATGTGGTGACCCCCTAACGGGAGCAACCAAAAGCAGATAGATCTGAACAAGATTAAGATCACAGTAAAACTCTGCAACTATATAAAGTACTACAGGTCCCCAGGTTAACCGTGGGACCCAGTTAGGGGAAACTTGGTAATTTGCTCTAGGTTACGCTCATTATACAGGTACAGGTACAAAATCACTGCCTATCATTAAAAAAAAAAAAAAAAAAAAAGGTTCTGTGAGCCTTTTTACCTGTAGACCCAGATTTGCCTGTAACCTAATCCTACATTTGAATTTTATCTTCATATTTCTGTATTTGCTTTTAGACCATTAAACACCACCAGGACTACAGCTGCATGAAAAAAAAATCTCAACCCAGCCCTTACAAATATTAATTTAATGACATAACACTTAATCTGCCATGTTTTCCCATATCGTTATGATAGAGCTGTGATACTTAGAAGTCATCTGTGCTGCTTTCAGACTTTATTATGTATCTAACCTCTTCATATTTAATTTTTTTTCTTTATAAAATCAGCTGCTCTGCTGCCAGTAGACTTATCCATGTCTGATTGGTCACATGCTGCCAGTGCCACCCCGCTCATGTGAACGCCCTGGGTTGTGCGACTGTTTAACCCAATGTTAGGGTTAGTGAAGCCAGAACAAGC
This sequence comes from Cichlasoma orientale, assembly GCA_034780415.1. Lineage (NCBI taxonomy): Eukaryota > Metazoa > Chordata > Actinopteri > Cichliformes > Cichlidae > Cichlasoma > Cichlasoma orientale. The sequence continues at coordinate 1,110 of JAVDPK010016833.1, forward strand.
AAAGATATGCTGGAAACGTAGAACTTTGTAGGCCTGATTGAATATCATTTTTTAGCAATAATATAAACAAACAACGATCTGCTGATACTACCAAACTTTTACTTCACTGAAATTCCCCATGTGTCAATGATTGATACAAACTGATACAAATTTGAGAATGCTTTTTGTCTCCTGAAATGTGGAATGCCAGAAAAAGTCAGAAGCTCTGTACTAGACCCATGAAACCAGGACTAAAGACACAACTGTGCCCTCCCTCCCTCGTGCTAGTTTTGAATAAACAGAAACTCTTAAATACTGCAGCTTTTTCCTGTTCAGTGTTGCCACAGTGTTGTTGATTGACACCACAATGCTGCCACTCAGCAAACAGCTGGGTCATTAGACAGCTGAAATAGAAACTGCAGAAAAATGAAATAATGTTATTGCACAGATACACTAATATAGAACCTGAGATTCATGTGTGTGGTTTCTAACCACTGATGTTTCATTTTGTAGGATTTGTTGTTTGTTATGCTAAGATGTTATACAGTTTTGTCTCTCACCCTCTTTGTATTTGGTGGTTACATATTAAACTTGCTACATATTTGTTATGCAAAGAGCAAAGTCTTTCTGCCTTTATCTGTGGCACCACATTCATGAACATATTTGAATTATATTAAAATCCACCCCTTGGTCAGGCAAGGAAAAACACACATCTTTGACTAGATCTAGTACCAAAGTAAGTTTTTTGGGGGGCAAAAAAAAAAGGCTGAAATATAATAAAAAAAAGCTTTGATTGGCTCACTGTACCAGTGGAAAATGAAATTCTCCAACCATAAAAAAGGTATGTTAAGAATTTAGAATATGAGCAATGCCAAGGCTCAGTTAAACAACCATCATGACAAAGGGAGACCACAATCCAAGACATGGAATCTCAACAAGCCATGAGGAATGTAGAAAGTAACACTATTTAAAAAAAACAGACAGAAAATCTACAAGGAGAAGAAAAAGAATCTTCAGAGGAGGTCTGGAAGGCACTCTGCTCCAGATAATGCTGAGAATCCAACACACATGCTGGTTTAGCAAACTTTGGAAGATATTATAGTATTTCTGACACATAAACTTGACGGGCAAGTCACCCAGGTATGTTAACGACTATTAAAGTATATTTTATGATCTATTTCAGCATTTTTTTTAAATTAAAAAAATACTTTCATCTGTGAGAACAATATCATACGCAGTTGATTTAGGAGTAGCCAGTCTTCTTGCTCTTATCTTGAAAGTTCAGTCACTGCCACAGACTGTAAACAAAAGCCTTGCAACAAACGACCCATTAGATTAAAAATTGTTTATCCCAAAAGTTAAGAAATTCCTGTTTTACAGCAGCCAAAACTAAATAGCGTAGAAAGTTAAACATTACACTAAAGAGGGAGATGATTTAAATAGAAAACACAAAGTGAAAAGCTCAATAAATCAAAATGCAAATATGATACAGTAAGCAGTTTAAATCAAATATGAGTGCAGATATCGTGGTAAGACATGATAAAGATTTTCTGTATCTGTGCATGTGGCAGCAGAGCTCAAACAGATGTTAGCTGCGTGCCCAGTAAGTGATGCAGAGGGTGGTCATTATCAGTAGCCATTAACCACAGCCACAGTCATTTAGATGACCTCTAGGTCAGCTCTGATGGAGGAATCCAAACAGTTTGTTGATTGATCAGGAAAGAGGACTCTAACAGCGCTGTGGTGGATCGCAGCTGACGACAGTAATCCTCGCTCTGCTCCGGTACGAAGCGGAGGCTCGTGTGTGGTTATGCTCAGGACAAGGCCTACTGTAACAGGTGTTGTAGTCCACCTACAGGACAGCCAGCTGATTATTTCCCCCTTATTTATCATCACAAAGCTTCACACGAGTGATCACATACATGCATGTGAATGCTTTGCTGCTGTTACCACTGCTGTTTTCTCTTACATGTCACTTATGACATTACACTGACGTTTACCTTAGCAAACAGCCTGAGACTTTCAAGTTCGACTCGAAGGAATATAATTTTTTGAATCTAAGTGGACTCCAGAAATTGGCTGGCAGGATTGCCTGAGTACTGACCTGCAGCTGCTGGTTGTGTTGAGTAGATTGAACTACAATAACTAACTTGCTGTGGTGATTTTTTTTTCTTCATACAAACAAAATAAATAAAAAAGAAACATTCATGCATTCTTTAGTTTGAGATAAACAAACAAAAGAATGCATGTGAATCAGCTCATACTGTCAAAAAAAATCCTTAGTGCATATTTTATCTTATTATATTAAGTATTTTTTAATACCTTCTTGATTTGATTTTGCAATAAATTTAATTAAAATCAAAGCAAAATTCACATAGAAGTGAAACACAGGAGATGAGCGGGCCAAGGAAGGGTGTCACTTGCTGCTGTAATTAAATGCAGTGTTTGAACTCTTTCCCAACTTGTTTTCTGTAAAGTGCCCGTGTGTGTGTGTGTGTGTGTGTGTGTGTGTGTGTGTGTGTGTGTGTGTGTGTGCGTGCGTGCGCTCATGCATGTGCAATGTTAACTGTTCCAGGAATCAAAGTAAAATGAGAGGGGGGAGAATCTGGAGCTCTAACGAACCTTAAGTATGCCCTGAAGGGCAAGCATGCCCATGTCCCCTCCACATGTAGGCACACTCAGAGCAAAATAACCTGTAGACCATGAGTGAACCACAGAAAGAGAACAGAGAAACATGGTGCCAGCTGAGCCTTACTGAAGAGACTTAAGACGGATTAACTTTACAAAAAAGCTATTTAACGCTGCAACTAGATCATTCAGATACCTTACACATTGCACCCCCCCCCCATACACTGAGAAATAATCTCCACTTTAGTAGAATTTCTATGCGCCGAACTTTGATTTGTCTTTATTTTTGATTGTGTATACACAGGCGTTTCCTGTATAAAAAATGCACACAAGTTTTGATCGATTTCAGAAAACATTTCAGAAAATTTCTTATGCAACAAAATAATATTCTTAAAGTAAGTATTCATCATTATTAATGTTTTTTATAAGTTTTTTCCTCTGGAGGGTAGAGGGCACATAAACAAAGGGTTTGTTTTCAGGATGTAGCTTTGCACATAACCATCTGCGATCAGCTGCCCTCTTTAAATCTGTAACAAATATGGATTCAAATTCAGGCCTTTGCATGTAGAAATGTTTTGATTGTTGCATGTTGGAATTCCTAAAAGTAAAACTTGACATGAAGATAAAGATACCTTTTAAAATCTTATAACTTTGTGTTTACAGTGGGTCACACAGTGGTCCTTGTGGTATTACTTAGGATGCTGCAAGGATTTTTAGTGTTGTACAGTCACAAATGTGCCTTTGAACATGCATGTGTGTGTGTATGTGTGTCTGTGTGCCTTTTGGTCAAGGTAGGAGTGTGTGTGAGTCACACTGTGTACAGCTGTGGTCCAGATGAGGGCCACCTGCTCCCTCCATTTGCTTAATTTTCCTGTTACCTCCATCATTTATCCGTTCTCCCAGACATACAAACAACCTTCAATTAGGCCAGTCTTGACTCGCTCCATGGCTTTACACACATACCAGCCAGTCTCACAGCAAAATGTGTAACAGTAAGAGTCCACAGCACGAAACATGTTTCAAAATAAAAACGATGAGAGATGCTGCCTTTTTTTTTTTTTTTTTTTTTTTTGCCTCTTCTGTTGTCCTGAGTCGACACCATGTGTCAATTGAATTTTTTTTTATTGCAGATCATGGAAAAAGCCACAAAATTTCCCATAAGTCAAATCCAGGACTTTTACCCAGGAGACTGGGGTGAAAAATGACTTGGTTAAGTCTGATAAAAATAAAAATGAAGGGCATAGGCAAAGAGACGAGAGACAGTTCACTGAAAGTGATACATTTGATTTAGGTTTTAATCCATGCTTCATTGTGTTATTTGACCAAGTTTGAACCCAGGACTTCAAAAGTGATACAGCCCAGACTGAGATCCCAGACATAATTCTCCAAAAAATCATCCACATCACCCCGGCTGACACCATTGCGGTTCCTGGCAAGGACTTACACTTGTGATCCAAGTTATATTAGCACAGACATGCCAAATAGTGGATATTCAACTTGGCAAGGAACTTGTTTGACTAAACTACCCAAGAGATCTCACATTTGAAAAAAGCCCGGAGGAAAAAAAAAAAATTCAAAATCAAAAAAGCAACTTTAAAACCTATTCACATTATGAACACTTTTAACGTACAGCTGTTTGTTCCCTGGTGCTGTTATCAATTTTTTTTACAATACTTATTACAACATAAAAGTGCTTCTTTTTTTTAAATTATTTTACTTTGTAAGGAACATCATCACCTTTTCCTACCTGCGCCTGCCTCCTACAGTATGGATAATAAGGATTCCAGGCCAGCCAATCAGCTGTTTCCCATTAAGGGACGTCCATGTTTGCACATGAGAGGAAAAAGTTAATTAGTTCAGTGATTCGTGTTCACATGTGTACTGTAAATATACATTTGCATTAAAAGAAGGAAATTACCTCAGCGTTCAACAACTGCAAATTAGACAATGTGCACAAACCCAAATGCTAAAATTTGAGAATGTTTATTAAATGCTTGTTTTGAATTTATTGCCAGCAAATTGTTTCAGAAAGGTTGAGTTAGGATCATGTTTGCCACTGTGTTACAGTTGTTGTGGTTTGAAAAAATAAAATGTTTTCCCATTCTTGTTAAAGGATTGGATTTTTCTTCCTCAACGGTCTGGAGCCTCTTTTGTTGTTTTTGTTCTACTGCTCCATGTTTTCAGTTGGTGATGAGTCTGGATTGCTCGCAGCTCAGTTTACCACCCGGACACTGATGTGCGTCTCAAAAAGAAAGGAAAAAAAAATGTCTGGATGGCAGCATATGATAATAAGTAGGGTGTTCCCCTTGTCTTGTCTCCTTGATTTCTAGAAATCATTTCAGAGTTGTCAGACCACATGACAGTTTTTCCAGTTTGCTGTGTTATCGAGCTCAGAGAAGAAAGTAGTGTTTTTTTTTATACTTATTCAACTTTTCCTGTCTTTCAGTGCTGCTGCTTTTTGTTTTTTCCAAAAACAAACAAAAACAATTCTGTCAGCTTTAGATATGTTGATTTTGTGGTATTTTAGGCTTTAAATGATTTGGACACACAATGTTCTGTTTCTGTTTTGTGGAAACAGGCTGGAATTTTTCACGGATTTAAAGGATAATCTTCAAGGATTATGCCAGCCTTTTATACATCTTTATATCCAGAAATTTTGTTAAAAGTGTGCATGTACAGTATTAAAAGTTAGAAACATTTTATGTTGTTACTTTGTCTTGTTGTCACACACTCACTGCATTCTACCAAATTCAACTTTTCCACGAATATTTTCTCAGTCGGGAATGACTGGATGCCTGTGGTTTCCTACTTCTCGTCCAGCCACGGTGGCCGCTGAGTGGACCACACTAGGTGCGCGTGTTTCTGTGTGTGCCTGACTTTGGAGAGATCATGCGTTACGTGTTGTGGAGGCATACCGCCTGCGTGCTTACATGTCTTTGTGTGTGTGGTAGAGGATGACATCAACCGGCCATATCAAATCTGAGAATAAATATCTGGCATTGCTTTGCCTAATTTCACCTCGTCGACCAACCAATCAGCCTGAGTTTAGTCTTTGTCCTGATTGGTGGAGGAGATGGGATCTGATTTCCTGTAGGTAAAGCTAATTGCCCAGCATGCTGTTTTACTTGGGTTTCATCATAGAATTGGTATTCCTAGATCGAGTCTGTATTTTGATCAGCTATTCTGTGTTGGCTCTAGTCTCCCAATTAAAGGTAACATATTTTACTTATCCGTGACTTTGGTCATTTTTCTTTTGAGGATGGTTTGAGTGCTCTATCATATTTCACATACTGGTTTAATTAGCCCCATTCCTGCATTTAACCTCCCATACAGTCATTGGCACTTGCAAAGTATCCACAAAGAATGGTTTGCAAAAAAAATACGGTCCTTGTATGAGCCGTGATTTGTTCTGCTTGTTTTGTATCTCTGGTTTCATGTTTGGATCAAATTCATTTCATGGTTTCTGATTTTGTTTATTCTTAAGTGTGCAGCACATTTTTTGTGTGTACATTTTGCGTAACCTGTACGAAAATCATCCGTCAGCCATTCCAGAAACAACAAGAACATCTCGTATTCCTAATTTTTAGGAATTTTTCATATGTAATTACATTCATTAGATGGAAAGATAAGCTACAGATTTTTGCCGTTTCTAGAAAATGTTTTTAGTGTTTAATGATTAAACACGGTCTTTTGTGAGGAGATCAATGAGAAGCTGCTGCATGATGGCTAAAGAAAGGCTGAATGACTGGACACACAGTTTTTTATGAAAGCATATTAAAGCACCAAGTCTATAAATGGTATTTCTGTGTTTATCCCTGTTCTCCATTTCAGCCTCCGTACATTCCAGTCAAATGAGGCCTCCCATTGGACCCAGTCAGTAATCAGCCCACTGGCTGGCTGCTGCTGTTCTGTAATAATATTCTAATAAGCAGTGACTGTTGCTTTGATGAAGGTCTGCTACTCCTACTACTGATCTACTGAACTCACTCCTACTTGGGCAATTAAACATAACTGAAAACAAGGAAATGGACCACCAGCTCCTTTTTGCTTTTGCTTTCCCTCTCACAGTCTTTCTTTCTCGTATGCTTTTTGACTCGGTCTTCTTCCATTTTTATGCTTTAATGCATGTCATGCATCACTGATTTCCTGTTCTTTCTTTCCTTTTTTCCCCCCTTTCTCTCATCTCTTTAATTTCATTTTTGTTATTGTTTCTCAAGTCTGATAGAAGCCTACTGCTGAACTGCTGCTCTGATCTCACTCCTACCCAAGCAATTAAACCAAGAGAGGCAACAGTGGGAAGATGGACCACCAGTGGGAGAATGGAAGGACAGATTTCAAAATTTTTTAACCACCTCTATTTACTTTTAAAGTTTGTGATTAACCATTTTCTACAATTGTCTTTATTGCAAGCTAATTTTTAAAATCTCTGTTATCCTTTCACTTGAGCTTTGTTCAGTGTTTACCCTCCTCTCCTTCTCTGTCTGTCCATCTGTCTCTTTCTCCATGCCCCCTTACTCACTTGATTGACTTGAGTGGGAGAAAGAGGCCAATTTGTTCTCCTGTAGTCTAAAATTACCCGCCTGTCTGTTTGGATGTGGAGAAGCATAGATGAGTTTTCTCTCCCATCAGTGACCGTGGTTCCTGTCATTCACATAAAATCAAAATTGGCATTCTCTTTACACGAGTCTTTGTCTGAGAGCTGTTCAAGGTTCTTTTCTGAAACATTTTCTTCTTGCATTTGCTCATGTTAGGGATCCATCTCCTTCTGTCCTCTACATCTCCCTCTGTCACGCCAGCAAACTGCAAGTTCGCCCTCACCGCATCATTGAAATTTAGGAAATGTTCTGCTATTCTACACAATACCACATCACTATACAGTACCATAGGGTATCCCCATCCAAGTCCTCACTTTCAACTTATTGATCTTCTGGGAGTGTGGGAGAGTGAGTACAAGATAACTAGTGTGTTGTGTTGTGTTGTTATACATTCACCAGCCTCTTAATTAGTTACACCTTGCTAGCAGAGCCAGAAGTGGTTGGACCTCCTGTGAATCTCCCGTTCCACCACATCCCAAAGGTGCTCTATTGGGTTGAGATCTGGTGATTGTGGAGGCCATTTGAGTGCAGTGAACACCAGTTTGAGATGATTTGAGCTCTGTGACATGGAGTGTTATCCTGCTGGAAGCAGCCATCAAAAAAATTGGGTACATTGTGGTCATAAAGGGATGGATATGGTCAGCAACAATACTCAGGTAGGCTTTGGTGGTTAAAGTGGGCCAAAATGTGCCAAGAAAAGACCCCCCCCCCCCCCCACACACACACACACACACACACACCATTACCGCCATTGATACAGGCAGGATGGTTCCATGCTGTCATGCTGTTTACGTTAAATTCTGGCCCTACCATCAGCACGTTGCGGCAGAAATCAAGACTCATCACACCAGCAACATTTCAGTCTTCTGTTGTTCAGTATTGATGAGCCCACAGTTTCCTGGTCTAAGCTCACAGTGGCACCTGCTGTGGTCTTCTGCTGCTGTAGCACATCTGCTTCAAGGGTTGATATGTTGTACTGTCTGAGATGCTCTTGGTAAATGGACTTTTTCTACTCTACATGAGCGCTCAAAACACTTTATATAGCATGTCTCCTTCACACACACATTCATAAAAGCCCACCCACACAAACACACACACTTCAATGAACACAATGGGAACAACTTGGGGTTCAGTATCGTGCCCAAGGACACTTTGGAATGCAGACTGTAGCAGCCAGGGATCAAACCACCAACCTCCTGATTAACAGATGACCCGCCCTACCTCCTGAGCCACAGCCACCCCACCTCTTCTGCATGCCTTGGTTGTATCCCCAGAGTAGGGTTGCATGTAACAAGTGATTATTTGAGTTACTGTTGTTGTCCTGTCAAGTTAAAGCAGCTCCACCATTCTCCTCTGACCTCTGGCATCAACAAAGCATTTTCACTGTCGCTCACTGAATATTTTCTCTTATTTTGAACCATTTTCTGTAAACCCCAGAGATGGTTGTGTGGGAAAATCACAGATCAGCAGTTTCTGAACTATTCAGACCAGCCCGTCTGGCACAGAAAACCATGCAATCCTAAAAGTCACTTACTGTAAATCACCTTTCTTCCCCATTCTGCTGCCCAGTTTGAACATCAAAAGGTTGTGGTGACCGTGTCTACACGCTAAATGCACTGAGTTGCGGCCATGTGACAAACAAGAGCGACAGCGTTTAAACAACTAGTCATCTAGTTGTGCACTTCCCTACTAGTGTGCTTGTTACTGCTTCTAGAGTATACTAAGTGTAACCATGAGAAGACCCTAAAATGACCTCTTCTGACTTCGACATCTCCTAAGTGTTCTTTTGGAGAGAGTTCTGCTGTAATACCGTGTCAGGATTGGTGTAGATGTGACAAATGATGTACGCCTGAGCCGAGGCTGAGGAAGGTGTGAGTGAGTACGTTTTGGTCTCATTCCCTGGCTGTGTCTGGCCTGCGTTCAGCTCCTGTTTCACTGTTCTGTCAGCCCTCATACTGGGGGTCTGGTATTAAACACAACAAAACAAACATAGCACAGATTCCATTGTGCGTATGTGGTTTTTAAACTTGGCTCTTCCTCATCACTCTAGATTTAATTTTACACATGCAAACACACTCACAAATACTCAATATCCAGATGAAATAACACTGTTTTCATATTCTAAGGTGTATTAATATTGGCACGGCTTGGATTAGGAAAAAGACAGCCGACATTCTAATTTTACTACAATGCATTAAAATGCATCGGGGACTGATATTTTTTTCTAGCCTCCAAAGATCAACAGTTATTATTTTTTTGTGTGGTTTTTAGGGCCAGGATTCTGTGGCTACATCCTTCAGTCTCCAGCGTGCCTGGCCTTTTGTGTGGATTCTTCATGTGAAGAATACTTTTCCACCTCACTTGCTGCGCCGCTCGCCTGTTTTCCCAGCTCATTCTTTGGATGGGGAGTGTGTTTTTTCTTTGTCAGTCTGAACATTATTTCATCTCTCCCCCAGCTTGTGGAAACTGTGGCAAAGTGAGGCGACCTGAACTTCATGGAAATGGAACATGGCTGTGTGCGCTTTTGTGTGGCTTTGTGCCTCTGTCAGGGATTTCACAAGTTATTGAACCTTTAAGTCACAGTAAAATTTACTGTCCTATTTGAGCTGCTGTGCACCTTGTTGCCCATCAGTAATTAGGTTGTGTAGAAATTGGAGGAAAGTGACGGATGGCACCATAAAGTAATACAAAAAGATAAAAGATGTACAGTTCGTAATACCAGTATCAGTGGGACAGTTGAATAAATCTTGGTTGGACTCAATGCAGTAATACAAATGTGGCAATGTAAGCCATGTAAAATTGCTCTTTTAATACATGTAATTAATTATCATCTGAATGGTCACACCACGAAATGGCAACATGTAAGTTTTTAGCAAGTCCTGGAGACCTACAGAGACAGCCCACTGTCACAAACCTCACTTTCCCATAACATTTCCAAGTGGAATGCACTTGATGACCAGCCATGGTTGGGAGAACATGAATAAGGAAAATGCCCTATTCAGCTGTAGACTGCAGATATGCGCTCATCCATCCAACAATCACCAATGTTAATTTCATAAGGAGAAAAATGCTACATCAGTAGCGTTTCAGGATACTTTGGGTCTTATTCACAGTGCCTCAGACCATGCATATGAACAAATGGAGGTCTGGATATCTGAGCAAATTTGAACACATCATTAAACTGAATTCTTCTTTCTCTTCTTCACAAAATACCAACTGAAAAGGCGTACTCTTTAACCTTTAACCTTTTAAAAACACGTTCGATAGATAGATAGATAGATAGATAGATAGATAGATAGATAGATAGATAGATAGATAGATAGATAGATAGATAGATAGATCGGGAATATGCATGAGTCTGGTAGTGCAGTTCACATATACAACTATCAGTGCAGAGATGGATGCGCAACAATGTAAGTGCAGTAATAAATTGATAAAGTGTCTGATTGTATAAGGACGATTGTATGTCCATTCTAAGCATTATCTTATCACTCATTAAGAAGGACTTCCATCCTTGCTGATCATCGCTTACAGTCAAATTTCTTGGCTTCTCCCCTTGGCCTGACAGATCTGAGGGCTATACTACAAAGAAAGTTCAGCACAGCCAGGCTGTCCCTGTGTTAGCTATCTCCCAGTCTGAGATATCACAACGGTGGTTATCAGCTTTCTCTGTTAAGTCGGGCTTTCTGCTCCAGGCCCCTCTCTCACAGAGAGAGGGGGATTTCATGCCTCATGCGACTCTTCTTCCACACAAAATGATCCATATGAGTCCCACCTGAGACATTAACAGATGATGGTGATAAAAGGGTGATTAAAAATCTATAAAGAACATAAAGAAATATAAGAATAAAATGCAACACAGTTTCAAATAAAAAAGAATTAATGCTGCAGAAAATCTTTAATTTGTCAGCAGATAAAAGTGGATCAAATTTTGGTAGTGGGAGAAACCATGTTTCTCAATGTTTTCATAGCTGTGGACTCTCCCACATGAATTTATGCCATTTAGACTACAAGGAGTTGTTCCGTATGCAAGGCAGTTGCAGACTTTGCACATTAACCAAGCAGCAGCTGGTGCATTTGATGACAGACTTTAAATGGGGGCATTTGGAAGATTTATTCTGGCTTCGCTCCTTTGCCAATAATTTGCCCCATGACCAATCTATGACAACCTCTGTCGCTCCTTGAGCCAGCAGAGGCACAGAAAATCTATTAGGTTGCATAGCTTACAGCTTGCATTTGATCCAAAGTGTGTTTAAATTATAATTTCTTTGACTATTATCACTATTTTATTTTAGATTTTAAATACATTTTAGATATGTGATCTCTGATTGCAAACCAAAGTTTGTTCAAAGCGACGCTTAAGTGTGTCAGGACATAAAATTTAATCCGATTTATTTAGTAAAAAAATGGTGAGCCTTGAGTGTCTGTCTGTGAGCGATTTTGCTGTCTGAATGCATGTGTTTTATCTTAAATGATGTGGCAGGTCCTTGTTGTACTCCAAAAGCAAACACCTCCACACATTTCCCCTGAGGTCCAAATAATAAAGTCACCTGCTAATACAAAGTTTATTAGTCCAGAGAGCCGCTGCAGACTCAGAATCTTTCACAAGTGACGTGTTATTGTTTTTAAAGCTCTGTTTACTCTGCACAGCCCCTCAAATCCAGCCTCTCTCTGGGCTGTGACCCAAAGGCTTTATTAGCTAGATGAGCGGGTGGCCAAATCTCAGTGTGATTTTGTGTGAGTGCGCACATGCAGTGTAAGAAACTGTACAGCATTGCTCGCTATCTATATATTTATGTGCTTCCCTGCTGTGTGTATTGTTATGCGTGTGCGTTTTACTGTGTGTTTTGGCCAGCTGCTGTGGCTGTTGGTGTGATTGAATTCATCTATTAAAATGTTTGTGGGGAGGTGATTATTGCATTATTTGTTTGTTCCTTTTACAGAGTGTGCAGTGAAAACTAGGCAAGTGTTTAGCTCGGCTAGCTATGCTTTAACCTGCTGACAGATGCAATGCAGCACTACATTGTTATTTTTAGGGCTTTAGGTGTTTTACTGACCTAAAATAGTAGATATTTTGAGAAAAAAAAACAGTCTAACACACATCAGAGAGTTGGAGATGAATGTGACAGGCAGTCATGCTGTGTCCTGAACAAGTCAAAGCATCTATTTGTTGTTTATATATTGAGCTGTTACAATCGTAGTGGGTTAAGATGAAAATGGTACAGAAGTACTACTGCTTTTTGACATTTTTGCACTGTCAAAAATGTCTGAAAGCTATTTCAGTGTCACAAAATTTTTTGGCTGCACTTGCAGTTTATTGCTCTTTAAAATCTTGCATTTAATTTTTTTTTATGCATCCTACCAGTTTCACATCAATACACTGGTTTACAACAAGTCCTCCAGCTGAATCCCTTCATACTCTGAAGTTTGACTACACCATGTGATACAACCCTTCAATAAATGCAACCACCTTTAAGGAACAACAAAGTCTATGTTAGGAAGCAGAGCGTGAATGTGTCCTATCACACTTTACTGTAAATTGGACGACTGCGGTTAGTGACACACATTCTACCAGCTAGATTATCATCACTGTCGTGCACGAACAGTGATGTCATCATGGCCCTGTCGCCGTTTATACTCGCGCAGAGGGCGTGGCAGACTCGCTGCAGTATTCTCCCGAGTTGTGCATGCATGAAACAGATCAGCTCTTAATCGGATATGGAAGGCTGAGTGGCAGGTCACTGTTCAGGGCTAAGAATACTGATGCATGGCCAGTTGATTGTTCATCTGTCATTAAGGGACGAGTCCTACGCCAAGCCTATGCAGAGCTATGCAGAACTGCAATGTCAAAAATAATTTGAAACAGGCAGTCTGTATGCTAATCGTGCTTCTGCTGTTTTTGGTCCTTCAGTCACCCATTGAGAAGAGCAACTCTGGTCACTGCATACACAATTGTGTACATCACTTTCTATAGTTAAATATTGTACTGTACTGACGTATCCTACCTGAAAAGATTATTTAGGCAGAAGATTAATTTTTTTCCCACCAAAATTCGTGTATTGTGACCGAAGGGGTTACAACAAAGAGCTGAAGCGTAACTGCTATTTGGAGTCAGTGTTAAGAACAATTAAAAGTGTCCACTGCAGCCACTTCTGCATAACATGCACATCCAAAATGCTTTTGGCTTTTTGTAGCCAAATAACTGTACAAACACAAATGCACTACCATGAATCCCACATTAGGAAGAGATCATGGTTTGGGTCAACATCCAGTCTTTGAAAGCTTCCGCTTCATGTGAGGACACTAGGGTACATTTAACATGCACTTAATCACACAGTTGTTTCACTTTAAAGTGTCGCTGTAGGTCGTAACAACAGCTTGTGCAAACAACCTCTGCTGTCGTTTGCGCAGGGACGACTGTATCTGTGTTTGCCCTGACACATTTGTGTTATCCTGCAAAGAAATGGGGAAAAAACAAACCAATTCTTCCCAGGCTAGTTTGGAGGTAAGCCCAGAAGACATTCTTACTGAACTAGTATGGAATGCTTGATATAGAGATGAGGAAAGCGAGTGGGCTTTGGGACACGAGCAGTGACTCAGTTTCTGGTGTTACTGCGGCCTCATCTGCAGTTTCTTCTTTGCTGACTTGTTTGTGACCAATCAGGATTACTTGTTTGCACGTTACTTGTTCATTACTTTCTAAGTGTCTCATAAACTCAAATAGTTTCTTTGTACACAAACAGACACAATACGGGCAAGTAATGGAACATAAAACGTTAAGAGACTTATTCCACGATCCCCACCACCGCCACCACCACCACCACCGCCAACTTGTGATCAGCATGTTGCAGGTTTTCTTCACTTAGACCTTTTTAAGGTTAAACACTGAAATCAAATTCTCACAAATCTTGTGTGTAAAATAGTGAGTCAAGACTTGCAAACATTAAGTCAACATTTGCGCCTTTGACAGATAATGAAAAACGTATTTCACAGGCACCCACAGCACCGAGGGAAACTTTGAGTTATATGGGTACGTCTGGGTTCATGTCAACACTGTAGTGAAATAAAGGTTGCAAAGTAAAGTTCAAACACTGAAACATTTGGCCTTCAGTTCTTTCTTAAATCAGCTGGCTTCAGGCTTTGCAGAAATGTATTCTTGTTGACTGTCTGAGCCGTGCAGGCCTTTCAGAATAACACACTGTAATTCTGTTTAGAGTGGTTTGTCTCTTCAGTGTGGAGCATGTCTAGAGTGATTAAGCTGATGTTGTGTTGAGTGATTTGTCTATATGCAGTCTCTTTTTAATGTTATAAAATAAATGTTGCATATTTAGATTAAGATAGCACACAGTGACCTGTTGACTAACATATTTACAGTAATCTTACACCACATCCAAACAGCTGTTATTTTTTTCTGCTGTACCTAAGCAATTTTATGTCTCTCTGAGGATTTTTTTCTCTTCCTAACCTCTCTTTCTAATGTCTCTCACCTTCCCTCCATCTTTGCATTTCTCTCTTTCATGCTCCTTTTCTCTGTTTAGTGGGTCAACATGTCCTGCCTCCTCTTCACATTAATTGTTGTCTTGCTGTATCACGCAACCATTCACAGCTGGGATTCATTAAACCTGTGTCTTTCTGTGTGTGTGTGTGTGTGTGTGTGTGTGTGTGTGTGTGTGTGTGTGTGTGTGTGTGTGTGTGTGTGTGT